>OY856411.1:907814156-908051656 GCA_963693085.1 Alisma plantago-aquatica
CAATAGCCACAAGAATAGAGATAAAATACACAAGGAAGGGAAGCACAATATGAAGGACAAGAAGGAAATAAAGATCAAACAAAATGATCACCATGTCTCTTGGGACTCATGCAACTATTCTAGTGCTTAAAACTAAAGTGATGAAGATAAAAGAAACATGGATCTCATAGCTCACACCAGTCATGAGGTAAATGAGTTTTATGAGAAAATATTTCAGAGCTCACCAACAAAGATTTAGGTGATATTGATAATTGGACTCAGGCCTTTTATGATATATGAAAGTATAAGAAAAAACAAATCAGAATTATTTTTATTTGTATGATAAGGTAGAGAAACTTGAACATGGTGAAGTTTACTTCAAAGAGAAAATAGAGTAGCTTAAATAGATCAAAAATGATCTTGAATTATGTAATAATGGGGTAAAAATAGATATTTATCTTTAGCAAGTAAATGGCTATAAGGATGCAGATGGAATCTATCTTGATGAAATCAGTCTCCTAAATGTTTAAAAGCTAGATTTCTTTCTAAGCTTACTGATTTGGAATCTTGGCCTATTTTTCCTAGTAAGGAACATTCAAATCACTCTTAGGAAAGGTTGTTATATGACTGAATACATATAATCAGAGGTAGACCTTTTTCATGATAACGATGATATTGATATGTTGTCTTCTACTATGACTTCCCTTACCCAAGATGATCTATATATAAGAGCATATTTGCAAATGTTTCTTAAGGGTTAAAAGACTCTAAAAGAAATCCTATCATTCTACCCAACTAAATGGTAGGCATGGAATTGGATACAATGTAGCCAAGGGAACAAGAAAAATAAAGGCAAAGGACCTTTATTTTTATATGGAGAATACTCAAGTACCACGACAAATGTTGATTGCACTTTTTGTAAGAAAATTGATCACTATTCTACCCATTGTCTTTATAAGATAAGAAAATAAAGAACAACTTGGTTTGGGTTACCAAAATAACGTTATATTTGAAGGTTGAAATTGACACCAACCTTTCTTATTTCTATATAAAATGATAAATAAATGGTTGATAATGGTTGTTCCAAGCACATGAAGGGAGATAGAAGACATTTGAAGTCTTAAATGAAGAGCAAAGGAGGATTTGTTACTCTTGGGGACATTGATTATGATATGATGATGGATTAGGATGATGTAGCAGGATCTCTAATAATCAAGAATGTTCTCATATGTGGCCAACATCATAATCTTATGAGTGCTCAACAACTATATGATAATGGTTCTTCTGTTATTTAATATTCTTAGATGTCTCATATTGAATTTCTACACCAATGTTGTTTACAATGAAACTAGGAATGAAAATTATTATACTATTGTTATTAGTTCATTAAATCTTATTATTTGTAAATGCTTGGTATTTTATAAAAATGATATCCATCTTTGCAACTATGGAATTGGTCATGCATATACACATCAACTAAAATACTTGAGCAAAAAAAGATGGGTCAACAGACTTCCCAAGTTGGAATTTAAAAATGATGAAGCATCCCAACCTTATATCAAGGGATGAAAATGAAGTATTCTTTCAAGTCCAAAGGATTTCTAAGTACTGAGAGATATATAGATATTGTTCATATATATCATTTTTTGGACAAATGTGCACAAAATGAATTCAACTTAGGAAAAAATACCTAGTTCTTTTAGATTTTTTTTAGATTGACATGGACCTTATTTCTTGTTCCAAAGAGTGACACACTTTAATTAATTGAATTTTTCAAAAATGATTTTAAAATGAAGCTACTTTCCTCACTCTCTATCTCATTAGTTACATGGGGTGGAGTTAGAAAATGATTATTTGAATCTTTTTCTGATGAATCTAGATTGTTTCACAACTTTCCTCTCCATGTACACCATAATAGAATGGGGTTATAAAAGTAAATAATAGTTCTTTGAAAGAGATGGATGGGTCCATGATTTTAGTGTATGATGCACCAAAATAGTTTTGTGACATAGCCATGCATACTAATTCCTATATGAAAAGTTGGGCTTTCACACATTGGATTTTCAAGGAAACAATTGTGAGTAATGGTGTGGTAAAACTCATTCAACAAATTTCTTTCAAGTTTCTAGATTCTCTTGCATTTTGACTAATACTAAAATTTCTTTACATAAGTTTTCTGCTAAATATTATTGGGATATCTTTCTTGGTTGTATTCCATCAAGTAGAGTGTTTTTTGTTTACAACAAGGATAAATCTAGAACAGAAGAGTTTGTAAATGCAATATTTATTGAGGTTAACCCTTATATGTCCAAGAATGATGTTTGTGATGATGTGATTCATAAATGAATAGACTCCATTAAAAATGAGAAAGGAGAATAGGTAATCTAAGATGATAAATAGGCTAGCTCCCAACATGGACAAGAAAGATCAAATACCTATCTTTGATAAAGATCATCCAAGAGAGATTATCATCGGTGATCCATTTGAAAAGGCAAGGAAAAATGATGCAAGAAACAAAGATCAATCCAATAGTCCCTTTAACTCTCAATTGAATAAAAGAACATCAAAGAAGATCTTTGGTACGACAATTAGATGAAGAGAACCTAGTACAAAAATAAAAGAACAAGGTGCATACATTAGTGAAATGACCAAAGAATAAGGAGATCATTGGCACAAAGTGTTTCTGTTCAACAAAATTGATGAACAAGATAATGTAGTATTAAAAGGTGAGTGCAGGAACTGTATTATGCATTGACTTGATTAAAGACATGTATGGTAGCTCTACTGCAAGTGTACAGACTCTTGGAGGAGAGACACCAAAATTTCCCATCACAGTTGGGGTACATCAAGGATCCACACTTAGTCCATATATGTTCGTTCTTGTTATGGATGAGTTGACAAAGAATGTTCAGGATGATGTTCCTTGGTGTATGTTATTTGCTGATGATATTGTATTGATTGACAAAACTAAAGATAGTGTGGATGATAAAGTTGAACTTTGGAGAAAGGCACTAGAATTAAATGGATTGATGATTAGTAGGAGCAAAACTGGGTATATGCATTGCAATTTCAGCCAATCTCGCAGTGTGAATGGTGGAGCCAAGTTGGATAGAGTAGATATACCAAAATGTGATAAATTTTGTTACTCGGGTTCTATCATTCAAATAGACAGGGATGTCCAAAATGATGTTTGTCATAGGATCACTATAGGATGGTTGAAATGGAAGAGTGCAAGTGGAGTATTCAAGTGGATCACTATCAGACTAAAAAGCAAGTTTTCTAAAATGGCTATATGGGCCAACCATGCTCTTTGGGAGTGAATGTTGGGTGGTGAAGAAATAAGGACTCAACAAGATGAGCGTGGTTGAAATGTGTATGTTGAGATGGATGTGTGGGAAGATAAGAAATGATCACTTAAGAAATGACTATATTAGGAATAAAGTGGGGGTGGCGAGAATTGGGGACAAGTTGTGCGAGGGTCGACTCAGATGGTATGGACATGTGCAATGCAGACCGACTAATGTGCCTATACGAAGAAATACTATTGAGGCAAGTACAATTAATATAAGAAGAGGAAGGCCTAAATTAACATGGGAAGAGCTTATAAAGAGAGATTTTGAATCTCTACATCTCAACCAAAATATGACCCATGATAGAGCTGAATGGAAAAGAAGGATCCATGTAGCCGAACCCAACATAGTTGGGATTGAGGCTTAGTTAAAAATTATGATGATGATGAAAAGGTGAGTGCAGGAAGATTACAATTAACTAGAATGTATATATTTTGATGAAACTTGTGCATGTCTAACTAGGGTTCAATGTTTTCTTATATTAATTTCCTTTATTAGTCATAAGAATTTTATAAAATGTCAATTGGATGTTAAAAGAACAATATTCAATGGAGATATGTTAGAAAAATTTATATGGATCAACTACCTGGCTTTGAAAATAACAACCATGTCAATCATGTTTATCTATTGCATAGACATAATCGGACTCAATCAAACCCCTAGATCATGATATGAGAAGAAAAAAACTTTTTCTAGAAAATGGTTATTTCATGGAAATTTTTTATTCTCCTCATGTTAGGAAACACACTTCCAAAAAAATTCTTGTCATTCAAATTGATGTCAGCTAGAAATCTTTATATTTGCCAATAGTTCACTTCCCTCATACAAAGTGAATTGAAGAAGAGCATGGTGGGGAAGATTACTTTCTTTATAGGGTTTGATGTAAAGAAAACCAAATATGAGAAGTTTAGTTAAAAAAAAGTACACTAGAGAATTAATAAGGTACATTGGGATATACAATTGCAAATCAGTTGATACTCCCATTTCAAACACTACTACACTTGATACAGATGAGTAAAGAGTAACAATAGATAAGAATCTCAATATAGTTATGATTGGTAGCTTATTATATATTATCAACTCTAAACCATATATCATATTTAGCATTGGATTGTGTAATTGATTTCAATCCTCCCCTAGAAAATCTCAAAGCAAAAAAGGATTCCTAGTACTGATTCCAAACCCAAAATTATGGTCTATCACAAGTCAATTGACTATAACTAGCTATGGTGATGCAAACTATTTTGTGTTATTGATTTATAAGAGGTTCATTAGTGGCACTTGATTCTTCCTAGAGTCAGAAATGTTGTCTTGGTTATCCAAGAAGCAATAAATTGTGACATCATCAATGACTGAGGTTAAATATATAGTAGCCAATATTTTTATGCCTAGGTCTTATGGATGAAGAAAATGCTAAACTATTTTGATATATGTGATGCATCTCTCTTCTTTTGTGTTATAATATTATATTAATGTATAACGGAATCCTAACTTGTAGAGTAGAGCTAAGAATATAGAGTGCCACATGTAGACATTGAGAAAACATTGTATATATTTTTACAAAACCTATTACTAGGAGTAATTTAGTAGAAAATAGATCTATATTGTTAAACACGTCTATTTATGATTCCTACATGTAAAATATTTCGAGAATCTATTATTCTGCCAGTATGTTTGAATGAATACATCTTGATTTTCTTGTATGCTCTAAAACACAACTTTGCATGACCTGCCATATGGTTTGTTTAAACAAGGTTGAATATATAAAATTTTCATTGAATTTATGAAAAATGGCCTTTGATGAGTAAAATTGATTTATATCTTAAATATGCATGTTAGACTCAAAATTGTAGTTTTTAATAGCCTACTAAATTAGACTTCAATTGTTTTCGGAGTGTTGAAAGTAGTGTCCATTGGTCGGGTTTACACTGGTGAAGCTCATCTGATGACCTATGCAAGGGATAACACAAGATTGTAGTTACATGGGATTCCTCTAACCAAAAATCGATTAAGTACAAAATGATCGAAGACAAGTAATAACCCTCTCAACAACTTCCAAACTCGACCGAACCCAATGTTGACTTTTCATCTGCCTTCATCTCTCCAAAACCCTTATCTCCTCTTCTTACCAACCTTGTTTCCTCTTCCCTTCCTAGTCCTAACTACTTGAATAGGTCTCCTATACCCTCACCCCTGCTTAAGATGTCATCCTTACATGAGAAACAAAGCAACAACTAACCCTCGTCCTACCTCCTCTCATACCATCTCCTTTGATGGAACCTCTTCTTTGCATGATTAGGCTATGATTAGGTATAAATCCCTTTTCCCCATGAAACCCTTTCCTTTTAGAGCATATGTGGAAACTATGTTGGTCGATTTGAGGCTCAGTGACCTTTTTAGAGCTCAATTACCTAATTCTCTGTGACGTCCCCAGATTTTCTAAAACTTAATCTGATGTGTGACGTCCAAATTGAAACCCTCACCTCAGCAAGAATCCCAATTTAAACATCCCACACGAGGCTAAGAAGAAGAAAATCAAGGGAGTCAGAAGGAAACAATCAGTAGTACATGTACATGAACAATAATAAAACCATACACACATGTTCACCATTCAACATATAATTACAACATGAATTGTTACAACATTTGATATTACATATTGAACAACAAAATATAACATATACATGTACTACCACTAAACTACAGGATCTTAAGACAACAGGTCCACCTGTACATCAGCTCGCTACACAACTCTCAACATTCTGGATCTTGAAGAGCATAACCACAACCTAAACAAAAGATTACATGCGGTACACGTCAGCACAATATTTCATGAATATTGTACTGAGTACGCCTACGTGTCTTTTTATATACCTCTCAACATATCTTGGCAATAAGATAAAACTAATATACTTGGCAGTAACAGAAGAATATAAGAAAAGTATATACTTGCACAAGGATATTCATTAACAAAAGAGAACACATATTTTAAGCTTATTTTCCATTATATACCACGGCCTTTATGATTACTACCAAAGAGTTAGATCATTTGTACAAGGTGACCACTACCAAAGAGTTAGGTCAAACCACTACTAAAGAGCTAGGTCACTTCCAAGCACACTACCAAAGAGTTAGTGCTTTCATATAATGGAACAGATATATTATGTTTGATGTGTTCATAGCAATAAGTATGGAAAATCATGCAACATATCATACCAGAACAATCATTTCAATCAATACCATATGCCAAGTATTTTACTACTCATATAACACAAGCATATTGTATAATAAGCCAAGCAAAAGGTAATGGTGTACCTTCCAAAGAGACATCCTATTCACAACATATTCCTGATATCAACTATATCCTTGATTAAACCTGATTAAGACAAGATCATACACTATCATCAGGTTCTTATCATCTCAACCCTAATTATGTCCATAATAGGGTTTAGCTTAGTTCATTAGGATATTCTCATAACTACTTGTCTTATCTTCTTAGGATTATCTTACAGGTGTCACATTCCAGATTATTTACTCATTAACTAGTAATCATGTTTTCCATCCTTATGTGAACATAAGTACATTATGTCACATTCATTAGTCAAAAAGGGTTACACCTTATGTATTAAGAGTTCTCTTCATATAACACGAATTTCATGCATATAACTGATCTCAGATTTATATATTATCTTCCAGTTATAGATACGAGGGTTTTCTGTAAATCTCATCATATCTTGAGCATATATGTATTAATTGCATATTAATTAGGGTTGTTATCCTTAATTATACATATTAATCAAAATATATGCTTTCGTGCATCACCATGACCATATATAATATCATATACATTTTAAACATGATTATAGAATTACTGACATGTTTCCATAATTTTATATCATTATTTAATATTTATTATCCATGAGATGATCATTCCACAACTTACATAATATCACTGAGATTAAAGCATAAAAAGACTGATATTATGATTCTACTGTGTTCTATGCATTTTTCTGAGAATTTTGATATATTACTTGTATTTTTCTGATGTTCGAGCTAATTACTACGATCTATTGAATATCTGGGTAAAAACTGAGATAATTACCTTTGTGGGCTAATCAGTAGTCGCCACGTGGCAACTAGGGTGTGCGCTCCCACACTGAGCCGGCCGGTTCTCGGCTCCTTCCTTCTTTGCGACTACGCGATCTGGATTCTCCCAGATCTACGCAAGAGTCGGCCGAGACACAGTTCCCCGCTCGACGCCAGGTTCTTCCATGAGCGTTGCCGATGTGCTAGAACGGTGGCTAGAGATGGGCCCTGGTTTCCTCCTCATCTAGATCAAACGTGATCACGAGCTCAGGCCGGTCCTGCTGTGCGCCGTCGGCCTAGCGCCTTCGTCCCGTCTTGACACCTCCAAGTCATCTCCGACGGCTACACAGAAGCAGCATAGCGGCCCTAGCTCTCCATCCAGGCTTGCTCCTCTCCAGCAACACTGTTGTGGAGCGTCTCTCTCTCCTTCGCGATCTCAGAGTCTGGCGTCTGCCTGTCCACCGTGTGTCTTTTCCTCGACGTCGGCCTGCGTGAGGCGGCCACGGCTGTTCCTGGCGCCGTCGTTGGGTCAGACCCTGCCAAGGAAATCACCATCATGTGCTCATATTCATCTTCTTCTGGTTCTCACCTATGACTTGTCTTCTCTTTCGTCTGTGTGAGTGTCGCCACTCACTCGAGTCAGAACTCCGGCGAGTACTTGGTCGCTGCATGCCTCCTCTTCCACTCCGACATGCGAAGCTTCGAGTGGCTCCCCCTCTCTCTCGATCTACACCACCTAGGATCCTTTTAGCTTTGCTCGCAAGTTTGGCGGGGCTCGATTCTCTACTGGCATGGCCGCCAATCCATCAAGCTTCTGGGCTCTCTGCACAATGGCGGCTTCTCTACTGCTGTTGGCGATGGAGGGACCGAGGTGTGTGTGTGGGGGGTCTCGCTCTCTCTCTGTAGTCTCTAGTCAAAGTAAACTGCCCATCGGTCTCTCTCTCTCGCTTATTCATGCCATGTTCGCAACGTGGGGATCATGGCATCATTGTTCATATAACCGCTGCCAAGAAAAGACGGTGTCCATTGCCATCGGTTCATATCCAAGGCTGATGGTTAGGGATCTGACTAGGACGATCATGGCTCGCATATATTGCCTAAGACTAAGAACAAACCGGACCTTTAGTCTATCCTACCCAAATATATATACTATTTCATCATTTTCAGACCTCATTATCTTCTTCTAGGAGCATCTGAATTCATGAGACGTTGACTATGGCTTCGTCATCATCCAAGTTATATCCCATCAAATCTCAATCCCAAGTTTCCACTATTTGACTAATAAATAACTCAATCAAAAGGGCATCAACTTAGGTAGTCAACACAACTAATCATCCATATTTTATCAAAGAACTTGGTACACTTCAAATAACTCAAACACATGTATCCATATATATATCGTTGGACATTTAAGGATTACAAAATTTCACTCCATCACATCCTACACACCTTAAAAGATATTCCGTCCTCGGAATTAAACTAGAAAAGCCACTTCATCACATCATATACATCTTAAAGGAACTTTCGTCCTCGAATGTAAACCATACACATACCCCAAGGAAAACTACCATGTCTTCATCTACACATATAGTACTATTCTAGGTGCAACGCATTCACGAAACCAAGTTCCATGATCATGTCCAAACTAGTATTAGGAGATTTTAAAACTTCTAAGGTTAAACATCCTTTCATAGAAGGCTCAAATTCTGATTAGGTCATAACATATCTCATTGTTAGGGATTCATCCTTATCTTTGCCCATGAATTAGGATTTCGTCATCATATTACCACAAATTAAAGGAGTTAACTAAGGTTAACCCATACATCAAGGTGTCATCAACATTTTATTGAGCAAATAGTTAGAACAAGTTCAACATTAACATATGCCATTTAGGAGGGATTTAACTATAGTCATCCCACTTGATCACATTAAGATCATATCTAGGTGTCATCATTATTATGTTGTGATAACTATCAAACTATATTTTTTGTCTTTATTAAGCACTATGATTAACACCTCATGCAACATGTTCCATTCATATGATCTTATTTCATTGTTCATAATAAATTACAACATTTACCAGAGATTTCATCACAATATTAGCCAACAATTTTCACATTATCATCATTATTCATGTACATGGTTAACCACTTATGCCTTGATATCTATTAAACCATCTCTAGGTTTCCATCATATCATGTCTATATATCAGATTACATCCTTATATATTATATCATGGTTGTGCTAACCAAACTTATGTCAGTGGCTTCTTAAAACATATATCAAAACTTATATAGTCCAAATGAGGTTCTCTTGACCCATTTCTTGAGGGTAGTTTCATGCTCAGTCTCTCTGAACTAACTCAACTCTATGAGTATCTCACATGCATATACTTTATCTGCCCTCTCTTAGTCTAGGGTTCTCGAATTACCTCATTGGCACTAGGGATAGCCATACAAGCTCTAGCCACCTAAGCACAAACCAAAACATGCTATTACATACTCTTCATAGGTCTTTACCTAAGAGATACTATTTCTCAACTCTCTTTCTCTTATATACACACCACTAGATTCTTATATGGGAACCACCAACCCGAGCATGAGGCTTTACAGAAACTGACATAGCTACCTCCTCCAGGGTCTTGGGCTCTCTCCCTCACCCATATGGTAGGCACTCATATTCATATTCACATATGCATATATAACCAGCCTCTCTCTGACTTCAGGGTTTGGTCCTCCCAAGGACATCTAGGGTTCAACAAGACTATAGGAATCATACATAAAACTACTCAACTCAATTACTCATGAGTAGTCTAGTTTAGGACATATCATATCACATATCTCATAAATCTCATATCTTGGAGTCTAGGTTCTCTAACCTTCTCCCTGTGGGTCTCTCTCTCTCTTGAGCTAACCCCAAAACTGGTCCTAACACTAGAGGTCCTCCTTTGTAAAAGAGCTTGAGGCTCATGCTGACTCACAACTTGTCTTAACTTAACTCATAAAAGAAAGCATACTTGCTTCATCAAGCTTATCTCAAAACCTCAAAACTGAACTCAAGTCCTCAAGACAGACATAGATCATAATAAACTATCTTATATCATCTCTATCAAAATTACATCATATCATCAAAACTTATATCATCTATTCCATCTATCATATATATATTCCAACAAGGCTCTAGACATCTAATCTAGAACTACACTCTCTTCTGGACTGATGTCATTCACTTCCACTTAGGTTGCATGACCACCTCCTACTCATACATGTGTGGGGACACATTTTTGTAATACATATACATAATAAAATATTATATAGTTTTTCTCTGATAAAACAAGCGTCAGAGAAAACTATCAAGGTTCGATCCGATTGGAATCCAAAACCAAATCCTGAAAATGAGTGTCCCACACATAGTAGAGAGTACAGTGTCATGAAAACTAGTGAAAGGGGTGAGAACAAGGGGTAGACTAGTGTAGCTACTCTAGACAACAAGCGCCATATGTCTAGGGTTTCTCTTCCCTTGATGCACGTCATTTCCAAATAGTGCAACGTCCCATACCGCTGCACTACAAGGAAAGAATGACATCTAAGGACTTGCTACTCAACAAGCACCAGTCTAGACCTAGTTCTCAGACATCTAGGTGCTAACCTAGAGGCTAGGTCAGATCTAGTCTCTAAAAGATGACTAATCTAACCCTAAAAGATTATTAAGGTTCAAGGTTCTTTAGTTTTAAGTTGCATAATGAGCAAATGTCAGGCTTTGCTATTGTTCATGCTCTGATACCACCTGTGACGTCCCCAGATTTTCTAAAACTTAATCTGATGTATGACGTCCAAATTGAAACCCTCACCTAAGCAAGAATCCCAATTTAAACATCCCACATGAGGCTAAGAAGAAGAAAATCAAGGGAGTCAGAAGGAAACAATCAGTAGTACATGTACATGAACAATAATAAAACCATACACACATGTTCACCATTCAACATATAATTACAACATGAATTGTTACAACATTTGAAATTACATATTGAACAACAAACAATAACATATACATGTACTACCACTAAACTACAGGATCTTAAGACAACAGATCCACCTGTACAGCTCGCTACAAAACTCTCAACATTCTGGATCTTGAAGAGCATAACCACAACCTAAACAAAAGATTACATGCGGTACACGTCAGCACAATATTTCATGAATATTGTACTGAGTACGCCTACGTGTCTTTTTATATACCTCTCAACATATCTTGGCAATAAGATAAAACTAATATACTTGGCAGTAACAGAAGAATATAAGAAAAGTATATACTTGCACAAGGATATTCATTAACAAAAGAGAACACATATTTTAAGCTTATTTTCCATTATATACCACGGCCTTTATGATCACTACCAAAGAGTTAGATCATTTGTACAAGGTGACCACTACCAAAGAGTTAGGTCAGACCACTACCAAAGAGTTAGGTCACTTCCAAGCACACTACCAAAGAGTTAGTGCTTTCATATAATGGAACAGATATATTATGTTTGATGTGTTCATAGCAATAAGTATGGAAAATCATGCAACATATCATACCAGAACAATCATTTCAATCAATACCATATGCCAAGTATTTTACTACTCATATAACACAAGCATATTGTATAATAAGCCAAGCAAGAGGTAATGGCGTACCTTCCAAAGAGACATCCTATTCACAACATATTCCTGATATCAACTATATCCTTGATTAAACCTGATTAAGACAAGATCATACACTATCATCAGGTTCTTATCATCTCAACCCTAATTATGTCCATAATAGGGTTTAGCTTAGTTCATTAGGATATTCTCATAACTACTTGTCTTATCTTCTTAGGATTATCTTACAGGTGTCACATTCCAGATTATTTACTCATTAACTAGTAATCATGTTTTCCATCCTTATGTGAACATAAGTACATTATGTCACATTCATTAGTCAAAAAGGGTTACACCTTATGTATTAAGAGTTCTCTTCATATAACACGAATTTCATGCATATAACTGATCTCAGATTTATATATTATCTTCCAGTTATAGATACGAGGGTTTTCTGTAAATCTCATCATATCTTGAGCATATATGTATTAATTGCATATTAATTAGGGTTGTTATCCTTAATTAGCCATATTAATCAAAATATATGCTTTCGTGCATCACCATGACCATATATAATATCATATACATTTTAAACATGATTATAGAATTACTGACATGTTTCCATAATTTTATATCATTATTTAATATTTATTATCCATGAGATGATCATTCCACAACTTACATAATATCACTGAGATTAAAGCATAAAAAGACTGATATTATGATTCTACTGTGTTCTATGCATTTTTCTGAGAATTTTGATATATTACTTGTATTTTTCTGATGTTCGAGCTAATTACTACAATCTATTGAATATCTGGGTAATAACTGAGATAATTACCTTTGTGGGCTAATCAGTAGTCGCCACGTGGCAACTAGGGTGTACGCTCGCGCACTGAGCCGGCCGGTTCTCGGCTCCTTCCTTCTTTGCGACTACGCGATCTGGATTCTCCCAGATCTACGCAAGAGTCGGCCGGGACACAGTTCCCCGCTCGACGCCAGGTTCTTCCATGAGCGCTGCCGCTGCGCTAGAACGGTGGCTAGAGATGGGCCCTGGTTTCCTCCTCATCTAGATCAAACATGATCACGAGCTCAGGCCGGTCCTGCTGTGCGCCGTCAGCCTAGCGCCTTCGTCCCGTCTTGACACCTCCAAGTCATCTCCGACGGCTACACGGAAGCAGCATAGCGGCCCTAGCTCTCCATCCAGGCTTGCTCCTCTCCAGCAACACTGCTGTGGAGCGTCTCTCTCCTTCGCGATCTCAGAGTCCGGCGTCTGCCTATCCTCCGTGTGTCTTTTCCTCGAGGTCGGCCTGCGTGAGGCGGCCACGGCTGTTCCTGGCGCCGTCGTTGGGTCAGACCCTGCCAAGGAAACCACCATCATGTGCTCATATTCATCTTCTTCTGGTTCTCACCTATGACTTGTCTTCTCTTTCGTCTGTGTGAGTGTCGCCGCTCACTCGAGTCAGAACTCCGGCGAGTACTTGGTCGCTGCATGCCTCCTCTTCCACTCCGACATGTGAAGCTTCGAGTGGCTCCCCCTCTCTCTCGATCTACACCACCTAGGATCCTTTTAGCTTTGCTCGCAAATTTGGCGGGGCTCGATTCTCTATTGGCATGGCCGCCAATCCATCAAGCTTCTGGGCTCTCTGCACAATGGCGGCTTCTCTACTGCTGTTGGCAATGGAGGGACCGAGGTGTGTGTGTGGGGGGGGTCTCCCTCTCTCTCTGTAGTCTCTAGTCAAAGTAAACTGCCCATCGGTCTCTCTCTCTCGCTTATTCATGCCATGTTCGCAACGTGGGGATCATGGCATCATTGTTCATATAACCGCTGCCAAGAAAAGACGGTGTCCATTGCCATCAGTTCATATCCAAGGCTGATGGTTAGGGATCTGACTAGGCTGATCATGGCTCGCATATATTGCCTAAGACTAAGAACAAACCGGACCTTTAGTCTATCCTACCCAAATATATATACTATTTCATCATTTTCAGACCTCATTATCTTCTTCTAGGAGCATCTGAATTCATGAGACGTTGACTATGGCTTCGTCATCATCCAAGTTATATCCCATCAAATCTCAATCCCAAGTTTCCACTATTTGACTAATAAATAACTCAATCAAAAGGGCATCAACTTAGGTAGTCAACACAACTAATCATCCATATTTTATCAAAGAACTTGGTACACTTCAAATAACTCAAACACATGTATCCATATATATATCGTTGGACATTTAAGGATTACAAAATTTCACTCCATCACATCCTACACACCTTAAAAGATATTCCGTCCTCGGAATTAAACTAGAAAAGCCACTTCATCACATTCTCCTTGCAAGTGTAAATAAAAATACCACAATTATCAGTGTGGTATAAGGTGATGGATGAATTCTATGCTAGTTTGTCATGGAATTACACATTAAGGTTCCCCCAAAAAATACCAAGTTCCCTATCCTTGATGATTTTTTGATGCACTTTGAGGTTTACAAAGATAGTTATAGTGACTACTTTAACTTTTTATATAAGGTAAACAAAGGGGGCATTAATTATGAATGCACCAATGACCCTATTGACCCCTGTAATCCATATAATTTTTATGACCCTACAATCACTCTTTATGTTGTTCACTTGGTCATCAAGTAGAAGGTTTATTCCTATACCAAAAGTTCAATTTAACAATCCTCCTCCCTTAACCCAAAAGTAAGAATTGTAGTCTTCACAAACAACACCAATGACCACCCAAAAAAATCAAACATACATTGAGTAAAACATTGGTATGATGGCATTTTCCTTCTTAAGAAGATAAACACAAAGTAAGATCTATATATTGTTCATTGTATGAATTTCTTTGACATGAAGAAAAAAACTCATGATAGCCACCAACCTTTTCCCAATCTTATATGTGGCAAATTTCAATGTAATGCAGATAATACCCTATTTATCAAGCTTAAATACTCAAACAAACCTATAAGGACCATTATTAGTGTGAGTTCCATTAAGAAATATTGTCTAGAACACCCAAATCTCCTCCTCCACTCTTGGTGCATCATCGTATCATGCATCCCCTTCCCTTAGATTAACAATCCTAAACTTCCACCCATGCCATCTGGACCTACTATTATTCCTTTTAAGTGACATGAGAAATCATGGGCTACATGATGCATAAAAATGCTCATTTTGGTCAAGTCATTGATTACCTTCACCAGACTACCACCCACCTCCAAAAATACATCTCCCATCTAATGTCGCACATGAACCTATCTTGTCCATCCACCCCTAATACCCCAGTCTGTACCATCCTTCATTATCCTCCAGTAATAGTGCTACTAATGCATATGATCAGTTATATTTTTCTTCTTAGTATACCCCTTCATTGCCCACTCCAATGTTTATCATTCTTATTCTTCTCCACACGTGATTGCTCCACTCACGTCTCCACTAGAAATCCCCTGCTTCTCTAGGCCATGATTTCATTTTCTAGTTTTGCTTCCATCCTTTAAAATTTTGAGTAGATCTCTATGCCTACTTATCATCATGCTCAATCCATGGTCGATAGTGACATCTTGTCTTGGCCACAAATCCATGAGAGAACTATTTATACTTACTTTTGAGAATATAAATACAGTTTTGGATGAATGATTGAAGAAGAATAATAATAATAATAATAAGGAGAAGAAGAAGAAGAAGAAGAAGAAGAAGAAGGATATGATAATGGGAGTGAGTATTGTAGTAATATTGTTGGTGATGAAGGGTTTCCTATAGAGTATGTTCCATAGACCTCTTTATATGCCTCTAACTCGCCTCGGGTAGTTATGATAAAGACTATGATCCTTCTATGTATTGCTACATCTATTTCTTATAATGTCCTCAAAATTGCATTTTGTCGAGCTCATCAAATATTTCTAACACGCATGTATACTAAGGTATGTATTTCTATTTCATTGAAATTATATGTTATGGGGTATGATTTTTTTTCTACATGTTGTAGTCTATATTCTGACTTTTTATATAAACCTTCATATTTAGTGAAATTAATATCGGTTACAAGTCTATTGTGTGTGTACATTAATAACAAGTTGTGGGAATTGCATATATTGTGAATGTTGTGAATGAAAGGAATTTTCTAAATAATTTTGCTTTTGTTTAAGACATATGTCTTTATATATATTGTGTTGTAATTTTAGGACAAATAAATATGTTAAGTAAGGATATATTATTAAACTCAATTTTTAAATCTCTTTAAGTTGAAAAGTAGCAAATTCAACTCTTACAGTTTCAAAATATTTAGGAATGTTTTGTCATCTTAGAAAATGCCAAGAATGCTAACTTCATTTTTATGTTTCTTTTTTTTATAATGACTTCGCCGTTCCATTCATATGTTTCTAACATTTCTATTGATAATATATAATATGGATAGAAACACTCCACTCAATTAAACCTTGGATTGGTTACATTCAAGGCATAGAAGCTCAAAATATAAAGATTGAAAAATATTTTAGAACTTTTTGTAAATCATTTGTAATGATCTTATGACTTATAATTAATCTTCAACATGTAATACAATTAATCAGAATGATAAAATTGCATCCAAAATTAATTAAAAAACAAACAAATAGAACATGATATAAGCCATGATTGCCCTGGAGTAACACGGTCGACTACACTATTTTGAGTTTCTTTTGAAAGCCAAATTTATTGACCAAAGATTCAGCCGACATAAAATTTGCAAAGTCCAATATGTGTGTCAATCATGATTTTAGACACAGAAACTTGACCGACTAACATAAATGATTGTTGTCTACTAGAGTCTTCCGTTGAGTTTGGGTATGCTAAACTTGTATGATGACATATAGTTTTTTAATGCAAAAAATTCAAAATATATCAGTTGGAGATCACATCAATTCCCCAAAATGTCTAGTTTTTGTGCTAATTATTGCTACTAGCTAGTAGCCACCCTCAACTATCAATAGGAACTAGTGAAGTACATTCCATGGTCTACTTCCATGATCTCATGTTATGGTTGAAAGAATGTGCCTCTAGATCCCCCTAATCACTCTTTGACTTTGATCATTTGTTTCAATCATTTGGCTGAGTTAAGAAACTTATAAGAGAGTAATGGTGTGTTTGGTAATTACACAACAACTTCCATTGTTGATGGTCTGCCGCTAGCTGGGTCACTGAGACTTTTTGATGCGATCAAAATTTTGTACAATCCACCACTTGACACAACTAAAATTAAGACAAAATGACAATGGTAGGTGATCAGTGTTCTAGTAGCAATGTTTCAATGCTTCCCGAGATACTAGTAACCTTTCAACGTTGCCTGACTGCTTAGTTACATGTTGTTGAATGCAACATTAATACTACTCATCTATAGTGAATCTATGCATCCTTTCTTCTAATCTCTATCTTCCAAAGGTGATCATTTGAATTTCTTACTTGGTTAAGGAAGTTGAAGGGCATATGTCGTTAAGGAAAGGGAGGTGAGTCCCTTGTATTGTTGCTGGCTTCCATGTCTAGATAAGGGAAGCTAGTTATTCCTTTATCTCAAAAGGGAGGTATCAAAGAGTAATTATTATATAGGAATATAAAGTGGTACGCAAGTTTGAGAATTAATTGGCATTCATTCCTCTGCATAATTATATATAGAGAGAGAAATCAACCATTTCTCCCTTGGTTAGGTTACACACTCTAGAAAATGGTTACAATCCTATTGTTTGTTACAACACATGTTTAGATATATGCAGAATCTTCCAAATAATTAATTCACATGTCTAATGGTTATAATTGTTTTAGTTGTACAATTACATCTTTTTCGTACTCATTTTCCAATTTTCTATACTGGGTTTTCACCTAGTTAATTTTCCACTAAAATTGTTACCTTTTGGACCCAAAAGTCACTCTTCATATGTGATAGATACTTGTTGGGAGACCTGGCTATTATAGCTTTGAATACACATACTAGCAATACACACACACACATATATATATAAATATATATATGAATATATATATATATATATATATATATATATGAATATGTATATATATGAGTATGTATATATATATATGGGTTATAATGATTAGTTATCCAACGGATTACAATCTAAGCATTCTGGTTACAAAAATTGTCATTATGTATACACACTTCTTCTCCTAGTCATAGTTTATGGTAGGGATTTTTTCTTCCTAAAATGTTACTTTTACTGTTTCTGTCAAGCATATTACAAATTTGACATTGCATTTACAATATGAGTCTTTGTATTACAAATTTGGTCATCTCATTACAAGTTGGTTCCTTCCGATTACTAAAATGGATCCACGAGTAACTAAAGTTTGTTACTTGACTTGGATAACAAATATATGGCCTATGTGTATGTGTGTATACATGGATATTCTTATACTTAGAATATAAGGATGTCTTGGTCAACAACAATACAAAATAAAAAAAAATGATTGAGGAAACCTTGTACATATTATAGGATATATATATATATATATATATAATAAGAAAATAGCATAACTTTCTTCTTTTTTTGGTTGGGAACATAACTTAGACCGACCTATGTAACTAGTTTGGAAATATTAGCTATTATAGCCACTCACAACCCATTATAAACATATTATTGTACATGTATTTGATGATATCCATTGACAATTTGTTAAAATTTCATGTGCAGTCGATTACTGATTTCAATGTATAAAAGTATAACTTAGTTTGTTTAATACAATGTCTAAGACTCTCTAAAATACTATGAGAGTAGTAATTTTGAAATAGTACTATGTTAATCATGTAAATTTTATGGGCATATACTTACTAACTTATATTGTTAGGTGTAATATATATATATATATATATACATATATATATATGTGTGTGTGTAATACATTTTTTTGGTTGACTACTATAATCCATTATTGGATACCATGGTCTAATCTAATACATATCTAATTTTTATGTAGCTACCAACGTATAGTACATTAGCAACCTAATGTTCTTTTATACAATAATTTCATGAATGTGTGTTAAGTACTAACAACTACATACTTGTTTTATCTTATATAAAAAATATAATCTAAACCCTTGGTTATTAAAAACAATTCAATAAAATAATGGAGTAAAATGAAGGAGTAACCTCTGTGTTGACCCTTAAACCACCCAAAACCCGAGATTAATGGCAAGGAGGTAAATTGTCCATAGATAGTCAATAGGTATTGGACTCTGCTTACTTTTTTGTTAGATCTTAAACTGATGTGTTGGAATGAATGGTCCAATTTGATTTTTTGTTCAATAACTTAATAATATAATGTTGGCAAAATTCAAATATTTACATGGTACTACTACCCTGTCTGAGTTTACAAAAAGCACCAATCTAATTACCCACTTCACACTTATGCACCTTAGGAGTGTTGTCTGATCACTTTTTTCTTTTCAATTTCTGTTACTTAGTATCAACATAGTGCACATCTTCTCAAAGAATAGATATCATTTTTAGGATAGAAGCATGGCATGAAAAAGAGGAAGATTAAAAGGCTATTTTAGAAAGGATGATATATGGAAATTAAGGATGCTAGTAAAAAAACATTGATAGTCGTTGTATATAAACCAGTATAAAAGGATGGAGTTGTGAATCTTGAGTTTTAGTCCCAAAAAAATTACCAAAATCAAAATCAATAAATGAAAATTTATTATATCCTTAGAATTTTAAAATGAGTAACATCACAAAGTGAACTGACATGGAATTCTTTAAGAGAGAGATTTGAATCACTTTATAATGTCACTTAAGATAAGGTACCTCATGATATATTCTTTTAAACATGCTACAATTAACACCTAAATTGGAAAAATCTTATTTTATTGGTCTGTTTGACCTAGAAAAGAATCAAAAATATTTAGATTAATATGGGAAGACAAAAAATCTAAGAAGATATAATGTTTACTCAAGATTACCACTTGTATATACATCTTATAATCAGTTATGATACTAAATAGAAGGATGTATAAATGTTGTTGAAAGTTGTTGGAAAATATTGTTCAGAATGATATCCAAGATGGAATCTTTTGGTAAGAGTAGAAAATATCATTGGTCATAGTGAAGCAAAATGAAAATTCACCTCTAATGAATGTTTTTGAGTAAGGAGGGAGGATAATGTTTATAAAAAGTTTTATTACACTAAAGAGTCAAGAAATGATAAAACACTGGAAGCATAATGGCGTATGTACTGAACATCCTCAAAGATAACAAAATTATTTGAACTTAACCTACACTTCTTAACATGGAAGCCAAAGTATAATGTTACATATCTATACAAGTTTTTCATGTAAGTATTGATCATATCCCAATAGGATTACAATCTCACAGAGTGAAAATCAACCATGGAATCTTACCCAGATTTAAATTCTACTTCTTTTCAACTAAGATCCAAGAACTAATGAATTAGGGGGCTACATTATTTCACACTAAAAGAATCAATAGAATCCTATTCTATAATGACAAGGGGAAGGAGGATTTTGAGATATGGAACTATGGAGAAAATGGTAAATATTGATCAAAGAGATCACTGTGGATTCCTAGAGGGTTCCCATCAATTTTAAGAGATGCAATGGTACCACTAGATCTTCTATGTTGGTTAAATGATTTTCAAATATATAAATTATTATATTGAAGTTTTTTAGATGACTTTACACTGCAACTAAAGGGTCTCTTGTTAAGTGAGTGTCAAATTATACGATCATTTCATTATTTTCATAAAAGTGTCATATAAGAGTATGGTTTTGATGGAAATGCCAATTTGGGAATATCTTGATCTATGTGAGATATTTTAAGTGGTGGTTGCAGAATTTTTCATGTTAAGATATATTTGTGAAGCATATATATGGTATTGGGTATAGTTTCACAATGAGGAAGATGTTTCATATAAACTTCCAAATGGTTTTAATCATATATAAGTAATCAATAAAATTGTACAAAATTAAAGGGCCTAAGGCTCCAAGGAACGAGCACGAGTGAAGATTAGTGAAGACATGATTTGAATAAACTTGTATAATGAATTAGTCAATCAAGTGTGTAAAGAATCATTCCTATGGGGTGACATGAATAAATAATCCAACGGTGCCCAAATTTTTTTTTGATATATAAACAAAAGAAAATCACAGAGTAATATTGATCATCATCATCATCATCATCATCATCTAAGCCTCAATCCCAACTATGTTGGGGTCGGCTACATGGATCCTTCATTTCCATTCAGCTCTATCATGGGCCATATTCTGATTGAGATGTAGAGATTCAAAATCTCTCTTTATAAGCTCATCCCATGTTAATTTAGGCCTTCCTCTTTTTCTGTTTTTAGTGTTTGGATCAATAGCATTGCTTCGTATAGGCGCACTAGTAGGTCTGTGTTGCACATGTCTGTACCATCTGAGTCAGCCCTCGCACAACTTGTCCTCAATGCTCGCCACCCCCACTTTATTCCTGATATAGTCATTTCTCAAGCGATCTTTTCTTGACATCCCACACAACCATCTTAGCATACGCATTTCAGCCACGTTCATCTTGTTGATACCTTGTTTCTTCACCACCCAACATTCACTCCCATAGAGCATGGTTGGTCGTATAGATGTTCTATAAAACTTACTTTTTAACCTAAGAGGGATATTCTGATCGCATAATAATCCAGTTGCACTCCTCCATTTCAACCATTGTGCAGTGATCTGGTGACAAACATCATTTTGGACATCTCTGTCTATTTGAATAATGGAACCCAAGTAATGGAATTTATCACATTTTGGTATATCTACTCCATCCACCTTGGCTCCATCATTCACACTGCGAGATTGGATGAAATTATAATGCATATACTCATCAATCCATTTGATTCTAATGCATTTCTCCAACGTTCAACTTTATCATTCAATCCATCTTTAGTTTCGTCAATGAAAACAATATCATCAGCAAATAACATACACCAAGGAATATCATCCTGAACATAACATTTTTCGTCAACTCATCCATAATAAGAACGAATAGATATGGGATGAGTGTGGATCCTTGGTGAACCCCAACTGTGATAGGAAAAGTTGGTGTCTCTCCTCCACGAGTCTTGACACTTGCAGTAGAGCTATCATACATGTCTTTGATCAAGTCAATGTATTGGATAGGCACACCCTTTTTCTCCAAAACCATCTATAACACTTCTCTGGGTACTTGATCATAATCCTTCTCTAGATCGATAAACACCATATGAAGATCTCTTTTGCTTTGTCTATACTTCTCCATAAGCCTCCTTATCAGACAAATAACATCTTTTGTTGATCTTCCATGCATGAAACCAAATTGGTTGTTTGATACATGTGTTATAGATCTTAACCTATGCTCAATAATTCTCTCCCAAAGCTTCATCGTGTGACTCATCAGCTTGATACTTATCCAAAACCACCAACCTATGTTGGGTCGTGAGTTCTTCGCCAGGAATCACTTTACAATCCTTGCATATGTTACGATCCACCTGCCTTATAAGGAGGTAATCAATTTGTCTTGCCCACTCTTGAAGGTAATCTTATGAGATTCTCTTTTCTTGAAATGGGTGTTTGCCAAAATCATATCATATGCAACTGCAAAATCTAATATCACAAAGTAATATTGATGCCAGAGATTATATAAATCAACATAGAGACTAAACTTGTTAAAATTATAAGAAATAGGAGCATTAACACATTTTTAGTAGTATGATTAGTCATGAATAAACTGCTATTAGTTGAGTTTACAATGAAATAATCAATGGAACCAGATGAAAGAATTTTTTTAATAAGAATCCTAGGATAAAAAATCATGAGATCATAATATTCAACATACATGATATTTGGATTACTCAGTTTTGCAAAAACTAGGTCATGAATCAGGATCATAATAAATGATGTTTTTAGAAATGTTCATAACCTACTAATTCCCATTCTACTACATCAAATAATGCCACCTTTGATCCTCAAAGTATCCATTTAGTCCCAAATGTATACATCAAAAAAAAGTTGATGGAAAGAGGATACAATTTTTCCTTTATTGATATAATGTTAGCTTATAATTTATAATGATGTATTCTTGATAGAAAGTGGCTCCTAGGATGCAAAATAACAAAGGAACAATGGGAAAGTATAAAATGAACAATGAGATGATTTCAAGGGGATATGCATAATATAAACCCATGCATGCATTGTGAAAGGAATTGGTTTGAAAAAAATATAGTGTGTCTATTATCCAAGCTATTTTCCAAATTGAAAAATTGCATTCTAGCCAAAGTCAGAATTTAAATGATCATTTAGTTCTTAACAATATCTAAAACCAAGTATCAGGTAAGATATGTAGAATTTTGTAGGGACCAATTGTTAAAAGTGTTAACTGGGGAAGAGGATAAAGACGAAGGGGAAGGTGAGTAAATAGATCTATGATAAAGTGGATTTTAGCAATATAATGAGATAATTACTCTTTTGCCCTCATTATACCTACTAATGGTCCCAAATTATTTTTCTTATCTTCATAATCATTATTGAGACTCAAATCCAAGATATGGTGACCAATGTAGTTTTTTTTATACACATTATAACACCTCAAATTCGATTCAATCATCACTTTGTTCAAAGAATCAAATTGATACATCAAACTTCATATTTTAGTTATTAAACTTTTAACAAAGGTACTCTGCGTTTTTATGAAGCTGCGGTCCAAATTTTGAGAACAATTGGTATTCCTATGATTTTCTATGAATTCTTGAAGTTAACACCTTAAAATCCCTTTTATTTGCTTTTATTTGACCTTTTTCTAGGCTATTCCATGTCAGCGATCCACTTGCAAAGGAAGGAGTGATTCCCAGCCCTTAGATCCGAGCCACACGGATCCAATCCAGATCAAACGGCTTTTGGTTTGTCTTCTACCTCCCGCAATCAGCGGGGAGGAGTAAACGACAACTGAGAATGGGATCTCCCGCCTGTGACCATGAATCAAAATTCTAAGTGAGCCAAAACAACCCGCTCGCAATTTCGAACTTGACAAGTCCTAGTTTGACCAGCATTTGTACACCATAGTGTCGCCAAAATGAGTGTTTTACCTCCCCTTCTCTGTCCGGCAGCCATGGTTGCTGCTCCGAACCTATGAGCCCTAAAACCCTAGCTCCAACCCTATATAATGTGTCCCTCATGCTCACAATCGCCACATTTAACTTCGACGTCCTTTCTCCCTCACTGTTCTAGCCTGAGGTGGCCTAATTTTCTCCTTCCGAACTCCTGCTGCTTCAAGCAGCGCCGCCGCCAAGCCCGGTTGGGCGTCCTTCCTCCTCGCCCCTTCTCCTCTTTCTTTGGATCCCATCAAGTTCGCGGGGCCAAGACGAGCTCCATCGGCCTTCTCGCACTCCCTCCTGCCCTCTCATGCTCCCGGACCTCCTCCACTCCGGTGAGCCCGCCGCCCTTCTTTCTGGACTCGCGAGGGTGTGCTACGCGAGAGAAGAAGGGTCCCAGACCGGCCGGTCCAGGAGAAGGAGCTCCTGTCTAACACTCAGCTGAACCGAGGTCTGAACCGAAGAAAGCAAGTGATCGAACCAGCCATTTTTTAGCCTCTAAACCGGACCGCCAAATAAGGAGGCTGCCTCGCCTACGTGGACAAATCTCGGTCGTCCCGTACACATCAAATGGTCCTCTTTTTTTTTTGATGAAAGGTATTTTGCCTCCTCTCTGCTCGAAATTGCAAAAAATGATCAGATCTTGTTTTAATTGTAGAAAATAGATCCTAGATCCAAATATTATTAACAAGTAGTCTATATTGATCAGAAAAATCTAGTGAATCGATTAAAAATAATTTTGTAACTTGATTCCAAACTATGCTCAATGATCTGATCTCTTGCTCATTTAATTAGTCTAAATGACTCAATGTTGTGATTAGACTTTGGAAACCTTATATCTTAACTCTGATGATTATCTTGAGACATGAAATCATACTTGTCTATACTAGATCTAATCTTGTTGTCTTAATCACCTTTGAATATTAATCTTATGCCTTGAAGGTAATTTTGATGATATCTTGACAATATGATTGATCTAAATCTTGTGGCATATCTATATCTTTTGACCTAAAAGTTGATCTCTGATCTACTTATCAGAACTTGATCTAATCTTGAACCCCAATGATGTTAGAACTTGATAAATGATCTAAAGACTTGATTTTTGGACTTGCCTAATGACCATAAATTAGGGTTAACACACATGATCCTAGAAACCTAGGAAAGTCATTCACACTCGAAGATACTTGATATTTGAAATAATGATGGACAAATTGAAATATTGGTTGATCATAAGTGGATGACCTAACCCTAAGGTTGACCTAGGAAAGTGTAACCCTAATCTCGAATATTACAACATGATATCCAAATATCTTGATCTTGACCCTTGATCCAAATATTGTGTTTTAGGATCTAACTCGAACGATTGACTGATTACTCATGATTTATACTCAAAATCCTCAGTGAAAGGTACGGTATTTATATAACTCCTCCTTGATTGTATTGAAGATACTTTTATGTATCTCTTGACCGTATGCTTGGTTATTTACTTGGATGAACTACTGTTACCTATGATTAGTCTTCTGTTTTTCTATACAATATTTTGAAAAACATGAAAACATAAATTGCATGCCCATTATGACTACCCGTATATTGATAATGATGATGATGTTGATAATGTTGATAATGTTGATATTGAGTGCAACAACCCCCTCATTTGGAGGTGGGACTTGTACATTGGCCTCCTATGTTACTATGGTGAGAAGGAGCCTAGTGACCTTCCCCATCGTGTTGGGGTAATAGAGTCACACAAATTATATAAGCATGCTTCTCGAATTACAGCATAATGGGAATTCATAATAAAATTCGAATTGCTTGAAAAACTTATCGAATAAATGTTGGTTTTGCAAATTGCTTGTTATTCTTTGAATATAAGTCCTTCCAAGTATACTATTTTGTTATAAATCGTTTTACTTGATTTTGATAGCGTACTGTGCAATTGCATGATTGTGTCTTGATTTTATTGATTTTAGGTAATACCAATGGAATATTGAATAAGATCACTTCCACACTCATACACTCTGATGACAAAGATAAATCGGATATATCCCCATTTTGGGTTAGTTTGTTATTTTAAATATCCAGTTTTTGAGTTTTATTTCTTATTGTATATGCTAGTGTGTTAGATCCTACAGGGCCACTCAGGGACGGGCGCTTCAATCCTTTTTCTACTGTTTTAACAGTAGGATTGGGATTGGGGTAAGAACGGTTCCGTGACAGTTGGTATCAGAGCTTTCACACTCCCATATACTTTAAGTAAATAATTTCTCAAGTCTCTTACACCCAAGAAACCCTAAAGTCCATAATGGTGAAAATTGAGGTGTCTAGGATCGGGGTTCTGGCATAATTTCTCCTATCCGTCTTCATGGTGGTTGAGATCCCCCGCTCTACCTGGCCTTAATTGATCCAGAACTGGACCTAAAGGTTCTCTTGTGAAACCCTAGAGAGTCTTCTAGCATCTCATCTCTTCTTTAAGGACAATCCTAAGCCACCCATGTAGATGAAGATTAGGTAGTCTTCTTATCTCATCATGTGGTCCTTCTCATGACCTTTTGCCACATGATGTCTCGATTATGGGTAGCTTATGCATGGGAAAAATGAATATTGCTAAATCTTGAAATTTAATACCATGATCTGACCTAAATTTGAAAACTCAATTTTGATCAATTAACTATGAAACCAAATACTCCCGTATGATCCCTAATATCATGAACACTCAATTTCTACTAAAACTTGACTATATGCTTCCTATGTTTGAGGTAAATGATACGAATTATGATTTGGTGAAATAAGGATGACTTATACCTTATACCTCATTGTTGATAAGGTCCCTATTCGATTAAGCCCATGTTGCCCTATTGTTGATTAAACCTCAAACATAGTTTAGCAAACTCGTATCCTATGTTATACACATCTTGACTATGATATGAATTGACTAAGTCTTAGACTCACAAAATTAAGATGTAAAACCTATGATGCAAAAAGCAGTTTCCTATTGACTATTGATGCCTTTTGCAATCTCGATTTTGATATGATGATTATGGGACTAGATTTTGCACTAATATTCTCTGATTCCTCGAATGTCAAATTCAAATCCTCGATTTCCAAATTGTATCACTACCTTGATCATGAAAGGAAAGATTTGTAAATCTTGACAGTATTGACTTATTATCTTGGATTTTGATCTTATGACCTTGATATATATGATCTAATCATGGATACTCTCCCTATTTGAATAAGCTCAATTGATAATGACTGATGTTGGTAATGTGCCAGATTAGGGTGGTAGTTGACTCATGACTCCCCTAACCTAGGTCACATCCCCATTACGACTACCTCTAACTTTTCATCCTATTGATTATTTAGAGTTTGGAAAGGTATTCCCTTCCACCCTATTTGGATTGGTTGATATAATCCTAATAGGTTAAACCCATGGTTGATACTCGATCTTGAATATTGATTTAATAATAACCTTGACATATGGCAATGTTGACTGTAACTTGTGGTTGACTTCCTAGATAGACCTAGGTGTAGATCATTCATCAACCTTGAATACAATGATAATGAAATCTTGATATGTTGCTCGAATATTTCTTGAATATTGTTGCTAGAAATTGAATATAGATGAGTGATCTCCCCTAAGGTTTAAACAGGAATATAAACCCTAGCTTTAGAATATGATCAAATTTTGGATCTATGACTTTTGGTGTCTAAAATCTTGACTCTTGATATTGATTAATGAATTTGTGATTCATGATTATCAATCTTAATAATACAAATCCTATGATCACACTATTTGGACCTTGAGATATATGATTAGTGACTTCAAAATCCCAAATTTTGAAATTTTGAAATGATGACTATGTTGACACTCTCGATTTATGAATTAGGGTTTAGCTCTCATTAGGACTAGGGTGGGAGCTTCCCATTGATTTTGAGCTCAAAGTAATGATATTTAAAGTATGATGTTGTCTCAAAATGTTGAAATATGAAATCTCAAATCATGGATGTATAACCCCACCTAGGCCAATGGAGAAGCTAGGACCCTAAGATATTGGGATCGAAAGTCACCTTGTACACTTGAACTCTGTTTGTTTGACCTAAAATATGATCCCTTTGAATTTGTGATCAATAGGATGCCTTTCATATAAGTGATTCATATGATGACTTTGAATAACATATGCATTGACCTTGATACTCAATTGCTCGATGATGAAATGGTGTTAAAAACCAGTTCATTATGATATGGAGCATGAAATACTAATTATGATTATTGAACTACTTGAATTTTGAGGACATGATTTTGATTATATAGTTGAAGGCGTTCTAGGAATTGAGGATATGATCTGGTTTTTGATGGTCCCAATTTTGAGGATGTTTTTGAATTTTGGGGACAAAATTCCTTTTTAAGGAGGGAAGGATGTGATAAAGTGGATTTTAGCAAAATAATGATATAATTACTCTTTTGCCCTCATTATACCTACTAATGTACCCAAATTATTTTTCTTATCTTCATAATCATTATTGAGACTCAAATCCAAGATATGGTGACCAATGTAGTTTTTTTTATACACATTATAACACCTCAAATTCGATTCAATCATCACTTTGTTCAAAGAATCAAATTGATACATCAAACTTCATATTTTGGTTATTAAACTTTTTATAAAGGTACTCCACATTTTTTATGAAGCTGCGGTCCAAATTTTGAGAACAATTGGATATTCCTATGATTTTCTATGAATTCTTGAAGTTAACACCTTAAAATCCCTTTTATTTGCTTTTATTTGACCTTTTTCTAGGCTATTCCATGTCAGCGATCCACTCGTAAAGGAAGGGGTGATTCCTAGCCCTTAGATCCGAGCCAAACGGATCCAAGCCGGATCAAACGGCTTTTGGTTTGTCTTCTACCTCCCGGAATCAGCGGGGAGGAGTAAATGACAACTGAGAATGGGATCTCCCGCCTGTGACCATGAATCAAAATTCTAAGCGAGCCAAAACAACCCGCTCGCAATTTCGAACTTGACAAGTCCTAGTTTGACCAGCATTTGTACACCATAGTGCCGCCAAAATGAGTGTTTTGCCTCCCCTTCTCTGTCCGGCAGCCATGGTTGCTGCTCCGAACCTATGAGCCCTAAAACCCTAGCTCCAACCCTATATAATGTGTCCCTCATGCTCACAATCGCCACATAAAACTTTGACGTCCTTTCTCCCTCGTTGTTCTAGCCTGAGGCGGCCTAATTTTCTCCTTCCGAACTCCTACTGCTTCAAGCAGTGCCGCCGCCAAGCCCGGTTGGGCGTCCTTCCTCCTCGCCCCTTCTCCTCTTTCTTTGGATCCCATCAAGTTCGTGGGGCCAAGACGAGCTCCACCGGCCTTCTCGCACTCCCTCCTTCCCTCTCATGCTCCCAGACCTCCTCCACTCCGGTGAGCCCGCCGCCCTTCTTTCTGGACTCACGAGGGTGAGATACGCGAGAGAAGAAGGGTCCCAGACCGGCCGGTCCAGGAGAAGGAGCTCTTGTCTAACACTCAGCTGAACCGAGGTCTGAACCAAGAAAGCAAGTGATCGAACCAGCCATTTTTTAGCCTCTGAACCGGACCGCCAAACAAGGAGGATGCCTTGCCTACGTGGACAAATCTCGGTCGTCCTTTACACATCAAATGGTCCTCTTTTTTTGGATGAAAGGTATTTTGCCTCCTCTCTGCTCAAAATTGCAACAAATGATCAGATCTTGTTTTAATTGTAGAAAATAGATCCTAGCTCCAAATATTATGAACATGTAGTCTATATTGATCATAAAAATCTAGTGAATCGATTAAAAATACTTTTGAAACCTGATTCCAAACTATGCTAAATGATCTGATCTCTTGCTCATTTAATTAGTCTAAATGACTCAATGTTGTGATTAGACTTTGGAAACCTTATATCTTAACTCTGATGATTATCTTGAGACATGAAATCATACTTGTCTATACTAGATATAATATTGTTGTCTTAATCACCTTTGAATATTAATCTTATGCCTTAGGTAATTTTGATGATATCTTGACAATATGATTGACCTAAATCTTGTGGCATATCTAGATAATTTGACCTAAAAGTTGATCTCTGATCTACTTATCAGAACTTGATCTAATCTTGAACCCCAATGATGTTAGAACTTGATAAATGATCTAAAGACTTGATTTTTGGACTTTCCTAATGACCATCAATTAGGGTTGACACACATGATCCTAGAAACCTAGGAAAGTCATTCACACTCGAAGATACTTGATATTTGAAATAATGATGGACAAATTGAAATATTGGTTGATCATAAGTGGATGACCTAACCCTAAGGTTGACCTAGGAAAGTGTAACCCTAATCTCGAATATTACAACATGATATCCAAATATCTTGATCTTGACCCTTGATCCAAATATTGTGTTTTAGGATCTAACTCGAAGGATCGACCTATTACTCATGATTTATACTCGAAATCCTCGGTGAAAGGTACGCTATTTATATAACTCCTCCTTGATAGTATTGAAGATACTTTTATGCATCTCTTGACCGTATGCTTGGCTATTTACTTGGATGAACTACTGTTCCCTAGGATTAGTCTTCTGTTTTTCTATACAATATTTTGAAAAACATGAAAACATAAATTGCATGCCCATTATGACTGCCTGTATATTGATAATGATGATGATATTGATAATGTTGATATTGAGTGCAACAACCCCCTCATTTGGAGGTGGGACTTGTACATTGGCCTCCTATGTTCCTATGGTGAGAAGGAGCCTACTGACCTTCCCCATCGCGTTGGAGTAATAGAGTCACACAAATTATATAAGCATGCTTCTCGAATTACAACATAATGGGAATTCGTAATAAAATTCGAATTGCTTGAAAAACTTGTCGAATAAATGTTGGTTTTGCAAATTTCTTGTTATTCTTTGAATATAAGTCCTGCCAAGTATACTATTTTGTTATAAATCGTTTTACTTGATTTTGATAGCGTACCGTGCAATTGCATGATTGTGTCTTGATTTTATTGATTTTAGGTAATACCAATGGAATATTGAATAAGATCGCTTCCGCACTCATACACTCTGATGACAAAGATAAATAGGATATATCCCCATTTTGGGTTAGTTTGTTATTTTAAATATCTAGTTTTTGAGTTTTATTTCTTATTGTATATGCTAGTGTGTTAGATCCTACAGGGCCACTCAGGGACGGGCGCTTCAATCCTTTTTCTACTGTTTCGACAGTAGGATTGGGATTGGGGTAAGAACGGTTCCGTGACAAGATCAAATAATAAGTTAGATAGGACCAATAAAGCATGAAGAAATAGTTTTACAAAGATGTAGATAGTCTTTTTAAGACCATGAAGAATGCAAGTTTCACCCTTTTCTTGATGTAGTGGTACACGAGCTACATTCTTATCGTTATAGACCTTATTTCCAACAATAAGGTGTCTAGATTAGAGATTGGCATATGAAAATATAAAATGGCTTACAATGCTAAATAAGAAAATGTATCAATATTCATTGAGTCGCTTTTCTACAATGCCACTTCATCTTTCCAAGAGATGGGATATGAAGGTATACAGGTTGGGCTAGGACATAAGACTTTTTTAAGACCGATGATGCATGAATAATAGTAATTAACTTAAAATATTTAGAAACATTGTAATTTCTAGTACCACATTTACTTGGTCTTTATAAGGCTCTTGCATTCACATTTTGTACGCAAAATTGATTTTCTTTACATAGGAGGATTATGAATTTACAAATTGTTAAGATCATCAATGCATGAGGTGATTCCCTCACCATGTAGCTCAATAATGATCACTCGTTTAAAATGGGAGGAAATAACAATGTGAATCCATCATATTAATCAACCATGACAAAGGATATAGTAAATCGTCAATATCTAATCCATGACTGGTACAACAATGTGTCACCATGAATGATTTCATACCTTACATACACATTTTGGACCATCCTATTTGTACTCATTATAAGGATGGAAATATTGTTCTAAATAGGTTTTAGAAGCTATAGGGTTATCCTCATTATATATGTTAAGAAAAAAGGAAAGGGAGGATTTAGAGTTTGACATTTTTTAGGATAAGATTGATGCAAGTTTGGTAAACAAATGGACTTTCTTTGATGTATGTGTTGAGGCATAAACCCTCATATGTGCTATTATGTTGAGACAAAATCCAAGAACTTAGTAACGGATCAAACACTCCTGAATCCTAAATCTAGGAATGAATTCTAATAACAAATAACCAACTAAAACCCCTCAAATATTTCATAGGTTCAATTTATGAATGATTAACTAAGTACTTGAATAGAAAATGTCTCAAACAAAAGAATAAAATGGTATACCCATCACGCAATGTTATTGTCTTTCTTTGCATACATTAGATCAAAAGAGGATAGAACTTTTGGTCTCAAACTATTGTAGGTCGTAAAGTTTAGATAGACACAAACTGGTGATATACATACTTCATTGTTGGTTCCAACCATGCCAATATAAACATTATTATGAAACCCTTATAATCAAGGAAGCTTATCATTTTTATTGATGAGATAGATTCATACATCTAATAATATGACTCTCAGGGTATTTGTTTCATTATTCTCTAAAGTTTCTTATAGATGAGGTAGAATGTCATTAGGATCCATTACGTAAAAAAAATATGAGAAATTGATTAAAAAGGAGGGGTGATGAAAGTTTCCCACTACAACAAAAAATATAAGGGTTCGGTGAAGGAGAGGGCATATATTTATAGGTAAGGATGTAGATATGGGAGCCCCACCCAAAATGAGAGGAGTTATGAGGTAGAATATAAAACAGATGACACCTTGCCTTCAAACTAGGATTCAATGATAATGAGTGATATTGTAGTGTATCATATTTTTTGATATGACGTTTTGTGGGCAAGGCATGTTATGCACAAGTCAAGTTTGACATATTTTGAGTTGGGTAAGTGAGACTAACATTAGTATGGACAAAGAATATGTGAGATTTTAGTAGAATATGAGGACTACATCAAAGTATGTTTCATTAAATGAAATGAAAGAAGGCTGAGTTATCCACCAATAAAGAAGGTGTAGGTGGCCCAAACATGAGTGGGATAGGGAACAAATCATTTGCAACAAAATGTATCAGTGTCACTCAAGAACAAAAAATTGTAGAAGAGGGGGGATAACCACTAAAAAATCAATTAAAGGTATTATTTGGGGTTTGGGAGAGAGATTGGAACTTTGCTTTTGAAAAAAATATCAATCTTATAGTTTTTAAACATAAAAAATTATGAATGTGACAAAAAGTGAATATGAGATGGTTACATCCAATGAAACTATGGGGAAGAGAGTAGAAGTTGTAGCTCACACATAATCTAAAAGTTGTCACTGTTGAGAAAGCATGCCATTATAGGTGAGAAGCACCAACTATACAAGCATAGGTATGATCTTCATGACCTTAAAATCTCAAAAACACAACAAAACATGTGGTTTATGGGTATGGATCAAATAATGATGAACTGTCAATTAGGGCGGCAATCTATAAGGCATTGAAGGTGAATGAAGAGATAGAATGTTACATTAAACTAAATCACCATAAAATAAATGAGCAAAGAAATGAACCAAATATCTCAGCATATGAAATAGGCCTTCAAAGGAAAAAAATATTGATTAAAAAAATTGAGCGTCTAGAGAAGATAAAAAAAGTTATGCTTCACTCCAGAGCAAAATATACCATCATCAAAATCTTGAGAGGTTTCAACTATATGGAATCTAGGGTAAGGTCGCATGTTATGATGATGGAGGAGTGTAGGAGTTTATAGAAACCCTGTCTTGAAGTCCTCCTCTCTAGTGTCAATACCATAAATTCATCTAATGGAAGGAAAATATGAGGATGAGGATATTCCAATAAAGGTTTCAACATGAGGTTGGATGAAGGAGTGAATATTTTCCTTGAGGTGATATGCGTTGTGACTTTGAATGTCTAAATTAGGAGCACATTAGGCATGGATCCTATATTAGTTATTGTGTTTTTAGGGCCAAAGGAAGCATGTGTGGTGTGCATGCCATGCTACAACTATGTAGTGTATATCATGCCATTGAAGGTACAAGGGACAAACAAAGGCGAACTAGGTTCTAGTAAACAACCATGGTATATTAAAACATGCATGTCCTATATAGGTGGTACATGTGACAGAGCTAGAGGGGTGTACTACTAAGTTAGAATTGTATTCAAATTTACATGCATTACTGAACTTGTTGGTTGTTGATAAAACAATAATGTACATATCATAGTTTTTGAGTTGGACCCTCTTCCATTCATGAGGTTGATTTAGAATCATGGAACTTCAACATTTTTTTCGTAGAGGTCTGGAAATGCATTTCTCTAAACAAATATTCAATAATGATTTTCATTTTCATGTAATACATGAGTGTATTGTCATCATATATGAGCTTCATACACATATGATGGACTAGGGGTAGTCAAGTCAACTTGATTCGATATTGATTAAGATTAAAGAATTTCTCTCCATTCTAAAATGGTGTGGATAGTCCCATCAAGTTTACACGTGCCAAAAATAGATTTTTTTAAGTGTGGATTCTAAATGTAGTCTATGAGTGAGCAAAATTGGTGTCAATGTTTCAAAAAGCAGTTCATGTAGTGGAATATGTAGTTTGGACCCTTGACCGATCCAAATATGTTAAATTGGTGCCTAAAACGGACCCAGTGGCCGCATATAAGGCCGATTAATCTTCAATTTTTGAATAATCAATCTGCTTAGATGGTAATTTTTTTACTTCAACCCTTATTCTTCATGGAACTAAAACCACCTACAACCAGCCTACCTTCTACTTCCATTTTCTCTTTTTTTTACATTACATTCACCTATGATTGTTATACATTTAGCTCATTATTACATATTTGTATATATATAAGTTTTGTTTGATTGCATTTTTGTATGATTGCATCTAAAATTTCTAATTCTACAAATTAAATATGTACTTGTATAATTGGTACATATTTATATAGATATAATAATTAAAAATCAAAAATCAAAAACTACATATACTCTTGCATACTACATATATTCTATTCAGTGACATCTTCAAATGTACATCGCATAGTGCTTTTTAAAACTATGACCAACGTCATTAGTAGCCAATTCCACTCGCTCGATATATAGAAATAAAAACCTACATGGTTTTTTACTAAAGAGGAAGGCAGATAAATACTTAACAAAATACTATTGTAGGCCAGCAACAATATGCATTACACTTTCATCTATTGTAACTATCAAGTTGGACTGACACCAATGCTACTTCATTGTTTTTGCATCATACCACGCATGTAAAAGGTATAAGGCAATGAGCTACGCTACACATCCCCGCTCACCCACCCGGTCATCCAACCAGTGGTTGGGATGTGTGGTTAATGCTGATGTGACAGAAAAGGTAAATACACCATGAAAGAGGGGGGAAATGGAGTGAGAAAAATGTTTTGCACATAACTCTTAAATCGTAAGGAATTTTAGGTCAAAATAAACAACATTAGGTTTGTCATTTTTTTATCAAGACCAATGTTGACATACTTTGGAAAAAATAATATTAGAAGTATATTAAGAGATGAGAGAAGTATACAAAAGTACAATACGTTTTCAAGTACTGTACTTAGATTGACCATTCAGGTAAAGTACTTATTGCCTCTTTATTTCTTCATATTCCATATTATGTCATAAATCCATAAGTACTGTATATTTTGTCATTTAAATTAATTTTTGTATATATTCAGAATGTAGAGTTTGATAAAAATTATATACAAGGATATTCACACATTCTATAAGAAGTATAGTACTAACAACCAAATTTTGTAATAAAAAATACACTACTAGAAGTACAGTACTAACAACCACATTCTATTTTTTTAAAGTATTCACATTCGTAATATACAGTACTAATTGCCTCCTTACTTTTCACACTCAATATTTTGTAATAAATCTGTAAGTACTGTACATTTTATCATTTATAAAAAATTTTACATACATTCAGAATGTAACGTTTGAAAAAATTGTATACAAGGATACACACACATTCTACAAGAAGTACAGTACTAACATCCATATTTTGTAATACAAAGTATAATACTAGACATACAGTATTAGAAGTACTGTATGAGACACAACTACAATACATGATTTGATGATCTTGTTAGTATAGTACGAGACATATCATGTATAAAAGAATGTCGATAACCACATATCATACATATATAAACTAATTCACATTTCACTAAAAACATACACATTTTACTAAAGTACAATACTTTCAACTATTGTTTAGAACAACTAATCCTTGATCTCATCATTCAAAAGTATAGTACTAAACTCCTCAATCGAATTCATAGATGAACAAGTAGCTATTGTACATGATTTGGGGGAAATATGAAAGTGATGTACTGTACTCACGAGTACTGTACGGTTGTACCCAGAATATATATGGTATCCTAAAATACGGATAATATATTTCTTACGTATTATCCTTATTTCAAAGTATGTCAACACTAGTCTTGTTGGAAAGTATTTTTTACAGCGATTCTAATGTAATTTATTTCACCGAAAAATACGTTCCGGATTGAAAGTTATAAACAAAAATATTTTTTCCTCGCTTCTACTTCCTTCATCCTTTATTACTTTAATTGATGCTGACAACATGACAGCAGATGTGGACTCTCATTCTCCAAAATCGGATGGACAAACGGGTGGAAAAGTGACTATTTGTAGAATTTTTCTAAGACAATTCATGACTCTATTTAGTGTGTTCATTATGATAATTGTTTGGTTGCTCGCATTGATGTCTTTAACTAATATGCTTCTTGTGTAAGTTGTGTTTGTGTCATCTAACACATTTAGTGGTGACTGTAATGTTCTTTTGTTTGATACATGAAACCCACACGGGTGCTATACCTTGTTCGATACTTTGTCTCCTAGTTTCGAAATTTAGTTACCTTCCTGAAATACTCCTCCACAATCCGTCATCACTATGACTATTGTATTGACTATAGAAGTTATTGATATATTAAGTTTTAATCGGTTTTGGTATACTATCCGTACTTTCAATTCCAGATTAGTTACTTTACAAGTTGGTTGAGCAGGCCACAGGAAGAGGTAAGCGTTTATCTTTTCTAGAAGAGGAGCACTGATCCGACGTCCTCCTTTTGTAGGTAATTATTAAGTTACAGACTATGTTAGAGAAACATATATATGCTTTATCTGGCTATTCTACCAAATAATATATCTCTATCATAACAAATACTTAATGATGCAACCCATGAGTTTGTTTTCGAATAAATTAATATAGTACCTGTTGCATCACCATCCACGTGACGTCCCCGGTACATGGCGGCTCCGTGAGAGAGCCGTTGTACCTGTAGTAAGACGACCTAAGTGGTTGCAAGTCCAAGGGGGAAATGAAGCCCAAGTTCCTGTACTCAGACGACTCCCATTTTTGCCGATATGCTAGGCCCTGCAGAAAGCTGTCCAGCTGGAGAAAAAAAAAACATATGTGATCAATTGATCCGAAGAGAAGAACAAGTGGAAGTATGCACATATCATGATCGCCGGTCGACAGACTGCCACTCACCTGAGAGAGCAATGGATTAGGGGAACCCTGAGCAAACAAAACTGCAATGATGGCCCGTTTACCAGTGGAGCTTTCATGCACCATGTGCATCTCTAACCCATCTCTGTTGAAATTATGCTATCAGATAAGATAATCTAAAATTAGGAAATACTTAAAACCGAAGGAAATCCGCTTGTCTAAGGTGTCCGCCATGGCCATACATGATCTCGCCGTTGATGGCGTGCTCTGCTGGATGGTGCCAGTGGTACTCCAGTAGCTTATAACTAACGTCGTCAATTGTGAGTGTCCCAGCACCGTCTGGCCACTGCAGCTGAGAAAACGAAGAGATACACAGATATATAAGATGTATGTATGCATGATGTGATCAAGACAACAAAAAAATAATAGTCTTTACCGTGACCGCGTGTCCCCTGTTGTACAATAGGGCATAAGCCGTGTGATAATCTGTTTGCAGACTGTCCAAGCTAGGGTTGGGAACTACGTACTGGGTGCTAATGTTGATTGGCGATTGGAATCGTCCATCCTTGCAAGCTATCCAGTCTGGACGTAGGTTTCCCCAGTCTTCTGGACCCATCCCACCCCCGCTGATGTAATCATACCCTGTGTTAACAAGCGAAGCAATTCAAGGATGCACTTTCCCTGCTTAACTTTCAAGAGCCAAAAAAAAAAAAAGATAAATCCAAGCAACCACATCAATGATCTTGGAGACTGTACATATTTAGGCTTTGTATGTAGCGCAATTCCTTAAACCTATGTTTTATTTCTAGCAATATATATGTCTATGTATAACGCTACACCGGGTATTATCTGACTGATGAGTGATGACAGAATCTCAAATACCCATAGATATCGTCATATTATCTGACTGATGAGTTTACAGCAGGCTATAACATACATACACAGTAAGTCTATAACATACCTAATCTACTGCGGTCTCTAAAGTCAACAAGCATCATCACGGTTACGAAGGCGATTATTACAAGAAGGATGCCCCCGCAACAGGAGATGATGCAGCTTTTCTGCAGGCCAGTACCGAGCTCTGCCCAAGTAGGTGCGTCTCTGGGTTCAGGGTTTAGAGGCTTGATGGCGTTGGTTGCGCCCGGGCTAGCCATAATGCCAATAATATCTACTTACTTCTTGATGCCGCCGGTATAGAACTACGATGTACGTTCTGCTGGACTACAAGATTCGGAACCGGCAAAACGTGCAGTCTCCCGTGCGGGTGTCGAAGTGGACGAATAATGGCAGGTATTAGAGAGAGCCCACACGTGATCCAGCGGGAGGAAGGGGGATACCACGATCTTGTAGGTCATGGGCAATAAACCCAACCAACCAGGGACTTCAAATGATAGTGTTTGTTATTTAGGAATTATCTAGTGGGGTGGAAATAGGCAGGAAAAAGGAGAGGGAGTTACCAAACTAACCAAGGATTTCAATTGATAAAGATCGTTATTCCTAATCATCTAGTTCAATATGCAGAAAAAAAAAAGGGACAGAGTAGTTGCCTGTGTTGCGCCAAAACTCGAATGAATCGTCTGGATTGTAGATTATTGAAATATGGACCAAGATATTTCCAAACTTTGACGGTAACCAGTTGCAATCTTTTCATGGTTAGATTAAACAGTTTGGTGACTATAACTTTGACGTGATTCACAAATAGAAGGCGGCATATTATAGATGCAACAATAAAAGGAAAAAAGGCCTATTAATAGTTTACACATAAACAACATTGTGAAGAGAACTAGAACAAGTGAGCATCAACGTGAGGGGACTCATGATATGGTGTTGCTTTTTCTTTTGCCATACTGGAAAACCTGCAAATCAAGCAAGCATAATGTTTATCGCCTCCCTATAGTTAGGGAGAAACATCAACCAAAATTATTTATGTGTTTATTGATTTTCTAATATAATGTATACATCCTCACGTTTACGTGAAAAGGAGTCCAATTCTAACCGAGTTTGATATGCTTTAGGAATCTGAAATCTATTTAATATATCTAGATCCAATTTTTAGTATTTTACAAACCATTCTTCTAATTAATTTTCTCAAAAATATTTTATGCACAATTTGTTCGTATCAAAATTTTAACTCCAACATTAGATTTTGTTAATTTTCCCATTACACCTCCATTTGTCACATGATGACATCTTTAAATTTCGTATCATCTAAAATTCATGAACTCCCGTTATACACTAGTTTATTTAATAATGGTGCAAGAATGATCTTAAGACTTTGCCGCACAAAATCATAGTGTGTACAAATGACTTTGTCCTCTCTCTTATATTCAAATCGTAATCAAATTTTCAATCATTAGAATCACAAACCCTAATGTGTACAAATGACAAATGAGGATGAAATGAAGTAAAACATGCACATGACTATTAGCTTCGTTTTTAACTAAAGTTGCATTGGATAGTTCTAAGCATATGTTGCCACCTATAGTAGATATATGCCATTGATAAATATTTAAAAACATATTTTGTCTTCATATAACCCATAAATAATATTTTGTCCCATTTTTTCTCTCTCCCACCATGAACACTTTTACAAGATGTCTCCAAACTTTTATTTTGTCAAGGACTTGCATCCAATGTTCAAATGAATTGGGTTCCATAAGATTATGAGATACTATGTTGAGCATCTAACAATTTATAATCAAAGGACTATTCCATAAGTAGGTAGATAACACAAATTGTACATCAAAGTATTTACCATCTCTAGTAGAGCCATATTCCTCCTTCTACTGTTATGTGAGAAGGTGGTGATTATGAAACAGTGACCTCGTGTACAACACCACAATTTTTTGGATCATAATTCAAAATGATATGAGCTATATTAGCATCCCATGTCAAACATTAGTCTGTAGCTAACATACTAGTTAAAATATTTACAATTCATTTTTATAAGTTTAATATTATTTTATTTATTATCTTTATTTTTGAAGAAGTTAATATTCAGTATCTAACATTGTCAATGGATGTTGTGAAGTTTTTTTTCAAATCCCTACTTTGACAAAATTGAATTTAAAAAATTCTTTTCGAGCTACATATCATATATTATGCTTATTATGAACAAAATAGAAAGGTTGACTTAATGGTTTTTATTTTACTTTATGTTTTAACCTTTTCTCTTAAGTCATATTTTTATTTTTCATTAACAGATTTTAGTAATAAGATTCGAATGTATTTTTGGTGTTGTGTAACAATAGTTAAGATGACTAACCTTCCACATTGATACAAGCACACTTTTGTAACTTTAACTATCCTCCATTACACTACTATTTTTTCTAGCATCTTCCATGTTCACTTAGACATGTTTAAAAATTCAAACGAAAAAAGTATTAGATGAAGATTGCTAAAAATAAGCTTTGCGAGAAAGGGAAGGGGTAGGGAAGAAACGACATTGAATATACTTATTAAAGAATGATGTTGTAAAATTATGTATGTCTGGCCCTCGTTTCCTTTGAAACCAAAATGATTTTGAAAACCACTTTAAACAACAAGATTTATTACAATTCATACAGATAAACTTTGTCAAGCAAAAACCTCCTTGCATGTTGTCCATGTGAAATCATAAAAAATCATTTTCACATGAGCATGGGAAACCATGTCCTCTGTCTTTTCTCATGGATGATGGGGGTAGACCAATCTAATTTTCTTTACTTGAACTTGGAATATAATCACTTGAGAACTCCTTTCTCAAAGGCATATTAGGTGGTCGACACTTACTTACCTTCAAGTACCTATAGTTGGAATGCAAACAATAGCAAAATGGAAAGGACTACTGGAATACAAAAAATTCATGAGGACTAAGGTTGTTGTTTCTCTAGTTATTTTGGTAGGGTCTAGGATAGGACAAGATTGTAACACTCCCATTTTACATGCAATTCCTTCATGAACAGAAGCATCAGTTATACCATAAGGGGGGTCATAGATTAAAAGTGATTGCAATCAATAAAGTTGAAATAAATCATCACATACTAGTTAAAATTAATTTATCACCATTTTTATTATAAATTTCACAATATCCATAAGGTTTAAAATTGATGAAATAGCATGGCATTCTTAATCAAGATAATTTTTCTCTAAGTGTATAGCTACGTCAACATATGCAAGACTCCTACTCCTTCTGTTGTGAATCTTCTTCATGATTTGAACTCTTAGAGCTCCTCTCAGAGGGACATATCATTGACATATTTGCATCAATGGTTATATATGTTATCATAAGTGTAAGTGAGTCAAAATATAGCCTATCTATCATAAGAGGAAACATATATTTTCCATACAGAATTTGGTTTAAACATGAAAGGCTGTGAAATTAGGAAATATGCCTTGCAAATATTATACATAAATATCTAAAAAGTCTTACTCTTTCCTTATTTTTCTTATGCATAGTTGTTCATTCTTACTCAGAGATGTTGAGTATGCTACCTCAATATCATTAAACTGCATTGCGATGTGTGAATAACTCTTAGATGACATGCACTTTGGTTCCTGGGTCCATAAAATTTATTATACAACATGAAATTATATTAAATTTTAATTGGTTGAGATTATATTTAATTTATAAAAAATTTCCATGAAAATCTAGATTCATAACATATCTTGAATTACTAAGGGATGTTCATAAAGTCTTAAAATCATTTAGTTCTCTTACATGAACATAACAATCAATAACCAGATATGAACATTATATACAAATATATATAGTGGGATAATGTAAATGCATGTGTGTATTAGTTTCTAGAACCCATGGAATGGGACATAAGTGAATCTCTTGTATCTTATTTATAATGTATGATTCCTCCCCTTTTATCCTTTGTTTGACTTCCTTGGTCTAACAAAAATATTGAAAACTACTGGTGAATCATGATATTTCCAAGACAAAGTAGATGAGCTTCACCGGGATGGAGAATTAGGTCACAACAATGAGAAAGTCACTCACCTTAAAAAATTACTCTATAGTCTTTGTAGTGATCTACAATGCCAGTGTCAGTATTGTGGTTTGTGTGGTTTAGCTCCTTGTAGGAGTAGGTAAAGTAAGGCAGATTCAACAATGAGTAGGAGTAGAAGCAAAACCATAAGGAGAAAGAATCCTCTACAGGAGATGTAAGCATAGCATTGGTGGAGTGTTGTGGGCATCTAAAACATCAATGGATGGGGGCAACCTCACCCATCCAATGAGAAATAAGAACATAGTGATAGGGGGAGGTAGGAAGATGAGGATGATTTATGGTAAAAATAACAAAATGGTGATTCGAAAGAACTCATATCAATCACACCAATTTTCATCTAAATGTCACAGTACTACCTACATCACGAGTTGATCATATATGGAGTCATGATGACTGATGATGCAACTGAAGCAACCCATTGTGAGATTTTCATAGTGTTGGAGCTTAGATGATGTGATGGCAAGTTGAGCTAGCTAGTTAGTGATTCCTAGTGCTGAGAGTAGAACCAGTAGTTGAAAATTTAGTTATGTGCTCAACAGTGAAGGAAGAAACAAGTAAAGCTCAAGTTGCCACAACTGTATGTAGCATGTATTTTTGAGAGCAATGGTTTTATCCTTAAAGTCATTGTCCAGAAATGTGCATATACATAAGGTTCCCAACTTTTACCGACACCGCATGGACTGTATCTGAGTGTAGCTATTGGCATTGAGTTAGTATACAACTACCTTGTATAACTTGGTGATTACAAATTAATATGGGTATATGACTATCATGTGTTCTTGTACAATAATAGGATATTAAGGTTTGAATTTTTTATGCATTTTTATATTGCAATTGCATACCATTACCCTAAACAATTAAAATGTGGGATTCAATTTTTTATTCACTCTCATGTAAATTTTATCTTAAGCTGGTCATCAATCATAGTTTGTGCACATGGTTTATATCACTTGTATTTATGAGGTTTTGTGCGTGCAGTAGTAAGATGTAATATTGATGACCATGTTGTAATAGATAGGAGGGAAGTGAAAAATAATGGACATTTTATAATATACAAAAGAAAATTATAATATGTCACTATATTGTATAGCTGCTTAAATGAAAAATAAAGTAAACTAATAACATATACTAATGACATACTCGAAATTGGAATATATTTAAAATGGGACCAATTTCTTGTGCACTTTGCGTTCCAATGAAGCATTGTCATTGCCAACAAGATTTGTATTGATTGAATGACCAAAAAGACAACAACCATCAAAATAGTTTGACAATGCTAATGAAGTGAAGTTTCCAAAATATAATGTAGGTGTATAAATTGTAATATGCATGAGAAGATCATAAAGAAGATAGATTTTTTGTAATATATAGATATAAAGTATAATATGTTAGAAAAAGTTATATTTTTACTACTACAGGAAAAAAGTAAATTGATGGCATTTCTCAATGGCATACTAGCAACCAGAATATATTTGAAATGTAACCAAGTACATATGGTATTTCTTTTCTTCATGGTGAATTGTTGCTACTGAACAAGATGTGTTTTAATTATGTGATTGATCCATCACATAAATTTAATGCAACCAATGTAGTGAAGTCTCTAAATTGTAATTTAGGTGGAAAAATTGTACTACATATGAGGAAATTGCAAAGAGGGTAGATATTTTGTAGTATATAAAGAAAAAATTATCATATATCAAAAGAAGTTGTACTACACCCGCTAAAAAATAAAGTAAATAAATAAAATTTATTGGTGACATACTAGAAATAAGAATCTACTTAAAATGTAATCAAGTGTGCATGAAATTCCTCATCACCTTGGTGCACTATTGTTGCTAACCATGTGTCTTTTGATTTTGTAATTGAAGAGATTCCATCTGCCAAAATAGTTTTATCCAACTAAGTGATGCTTCAAACTATAATATGAGTGGACAAATTGTTTCATGCACAATAAATTGTAGAAACACATGACATTTTGCAATATACATAAAGAAATTATAATATGTCATAAGAAGTTCTACTATACCAACTAGAAAAGAAAAACATTGAAATCTTTTAAGTATCTCTGCTTGGATAACATGTTGCAAACCTAGTTTACATTGAATTTAACATTTTCTATGTTGCAACTATACTCTAAGTCATGTTGAGACTTTTGTAAATAAGTAGGTTTAAATTTGTATACAACAAAATAAGTTTAATGGTACTCCATGAAGAAGTTCCAAAACTTATATGCTTATGTGGTAACAAGCTATAATTTTTGTGCTTATTCAGATAGAGATGACTCATAAAATCCATTAAAATAAGCTTCATATTTTATATGCTAGTTCAGAATTTATGGTGACTAGTGCACATAGTTGAAGTTTCATACATAGAGCTATCTCTTCTTCACCTCAACATTATTTGGAATCTCAATTTCAACAACTAGATTTCTACTCATACAAGATGTCCTTTCATGTTTCAAGAACTCCCTTACATTATATTTAGATGCAAATTAAGCTTCATATTGTCATATATTTTTCTTTAATAATCAAATCGTAGGATTTAATGTGTTAAAAGATGTTTTTATCTTTCTCAAGTGATTAGCTTAATACACTTTAACATTGGTTTAACTAATTTTATACGTTGTTCTTGTTCAACATCTCTAGATTTACTTAAGTTCCACATTTCTCATCTCCTTATATATCATTCTTTTAATCATGATATCATATTTAATTATTCTCTTTAGGATATTTATAAATCACTACTTGGTCAGAGTACTAAAAAAGATAATAGTCAAAAAGTTTCATACTAACTCCTCCCTAAATACTTAGATACCAAACTAGGGTATCTAAACATTGAGTTCAAGGAGCATGCATCATGATTATGCCATGTTAGTCATTGTTTTAATCATAATTCATATTGTCATATGGACTCAAATAACTTGTGTTTTGATACCACACTTGTAAAGACCCATCCCATGATCAAAACCTAATAAATCATTAGAAGAAGTTTTTCGACAAAAACTCAACTTAAAAACTAACAACCATAAAAATGAGTTGGAAAATTCCAAATAAATAACACAATATAAAGATCAAATAACAAATGATCATCACAGAACATCATAAAAATGATATAAAAATGTACTATTTCTCATATAAATTATCTCAAGTTGACAAAATATCAAGAGAAACTAAAACATCTTCATTAAATGCAACAAATAGGTTTACAAGATGATTCATATCAATCAAGACCTCTGCATGATTGGTAGCAAGAAAGCAATCTAGATCATTCATCTTTGGGACTATTTATTCTAGGTTTGATAATCACCATCTTTCATTTTAGAAATAAAAGGGATTTTTTAATGCTTATTGAGTGTTTTTTCTTTTACTGGAACAAGTTGTCATTTTATTGATGAAATGATGTAAATCCATCCCTATTATATCTGACCAAATTGGGAACAGCTGACATGATATTTGTTCTGAAATAAAAAAAATGTAAGATGTCTGACTCAAATTACAACTCGTAATCATAAAGAAACATCAAGGAAAGAAACCCATCATATCCAAGATAAACTACACAAACATCACTTAGGAAAGTAGGAGTATAGAGATAGATTATACTCAACTATATTATATATTGTCACACATTGATCACCATATACTTTCCTCTATGCTAGCATACCTAAAAATATTATGGAAGAACCACATGAGACTCAAAATGAGTCCCAATAAGAGGATTAATCCCACTAAGATATAAACAAACATAAATATCTTTTAAGACAGGCTAAAGATAATAGAAAGAACTTTATTGTTCATTTTTTATCTAATTATCCATGTCAATCCATAATTCATAATAGGGCATATTTATGATAATAGTATATGACATTTTTTTACAAATTAATCTTTTCATAGTAGAATCACCTTGAATGCAATATAGATAACATTACTTAGGTCCTTTAGGTGGTCCCAAAAATTATTGAGGATTCATAAATCATAACAAAAACCTATAGATAATAATAACATGAGTAACATCCAATGCAATCCAACAACAAAATTCTAACCAGATACAATACATAATTGAGTAACATGTTTTATTAAGCCATAGTTAATTTGAGGTGTACCACTCAAACTACTAGCTAACCATTGCAAAGTAAAAAAAACTATTTATAAGATCTTAGGATTACCAAACTCTAAAAGATATCTTATTATCATTCAATATAAGTGACAAGTTGTAGAGGCATGCTGGCTCAACTACTAGTATGGGTACACACCTTCCCATTAAAAAATTGGTATGTCCTGAGTACCATAATAGAAAAAACAAAGGTATACAACCCTCAAATCTGAGTTATGAACGCACTCACTCTCCATCCCATATAAACTGAGACACAACCACAATTATTCTCAAATACCCTGAACCTAGGATGGCAGAGAAAACCCTCCCCGCACTTGTATATACTCAATAGTATACGACACCAAGCTACTTCTCAGAATATGAGATTTCTATAAGGAAACTATGTTTCACTATGTCACAAGTTCTGACATTTAAATATCTCTATGGTAGTAGGACAATATATGATTAGGGTTATAGTTTATTAATCAAGCAAATTACTCATTTTTCTACCGCATGAAACAAGTTAAAAATAAGATACAGAGATATATTTGTAGTAATTAATCAACTCTAGCTAATGTAGTAGATATCATATGTATCCACATATATCAAACCACAAAAAATTGGATTAATGTTCCATCCTTGGCCATAACAATGCCCCAATTCACAAATTATAGGACACAACAAGACCCAAAATACCATAGGCCAAAATAGTAATGTAAGTCCTTGTAGCAATCTCATATCCCCTAGAATTTTGCACAAATCATTATAAGATAGCAACCAAAGAAGATTCAAAATTTTAGATCAAAACTTTGATGGGTGAAAAGTTATGATCAAGTCAATAATAGAGTACAAGTAGGCTAAAACAAAGCATTGATGATCCATCTTGACATATCAAATCTACTTCAAAATAGCTTAACTATTAAGGAAAAGTAGTAAAGCACTACAATGTCAATCATCACTTTTTTGGACATCACGTCAAATGTGTATTTTAATAACTTTTAATTCAAAGCTATTCAAACCACATATCATATCTCCTATAGGGCCTACATAATTTTTTTAGAGTATATCTCATTTTTCCAATAAAAAAGTATCAACATGCATGACCACATAGAACACCATATTTAGTACATGATAATATTTTACATTATCTTCTAACTCATTTATATTAAATCATGAATTAAATTTCAACGATATGACCCTACTGTCGTCCAAATGATGGTACCCATATCATTGACTTCAAGGTAAAAGTATCAAGGCATCAAGTCTACATCTATTCACATATTCAAAATCCATCTTACAATGTTATATTATATGTCACACTCATTCAATTTCTTATACATATAGGAATATAAGAGAAGAGAAGTATATATATTAATCTGAGAAGGTGAAATATTCCATTAGGTGGCATATTTCGATTAAGATTGCCCTCGATTACATAATGTTTATATTTGATTTGTAAACCCTCATAAATTCATGTTTACTTTATAAATATGATCCATAATGAGAAACTATTTTATACTTATTTTACATTGAATTTATTATAACTTTGTATAATCATATGAATATTCAGAAGATGTAAAGTACCCTACAAATATATAACCAAGTACCCATCAGGGTACAATTTATAATGATATGGTTCATATACTCTTTAGGATATATCAATGCCAAGTTCACAAATCAATTCACATATTTAAAGTATTGAACCAATTATAAAGGGCAACTTAAAATGAGAATGATGTATTGAAATCTGTGGGAGTCTAAGAAGGTTCAAAACATCCTTGAAAGTACCCATTTATTCCACAAAATGTCATTTTTTACCATAGATAGGTTTAACATCAATTAAGACTTTATTTTTACTATCAAAAGTATATTTATCTTCATATTACAGTCATTTAACACCATGCAAAGTTTCATGACAAACTCCAAAGTATGGGCAAGTTATGGTTAAGAGAAGATTAAGAACGTATATATCATTTTAAAGTCTAGATGAGTTGCTTCTAGGTATGTGACCTATGTTCAATCTATTTCCACTTCTATAAAGTTGTAAAAATGTATTATATAAACTATGTATAATCATTGATACACAAATAAAGATCACATAATTTATTTTGCATCATTATGGTATTCCAAAAGCCATAAATTAGTCATTTTTATGGCTAAAGCACATATATTTCATATTTTAACCTCAAGACCACAAGAAGACACCTTATTTACATTATGAATCAACATAAAACATAGAGGGAAGTAAGAAATTTTGATATCATCCCAAGTCTATAATAATCACGCATTCAAGCATATAGAGGAAGTCGAGTTTTTACCGACAAAAAAAAAGCATATAGAGGAAGATCTAGGTATGTAAGGTGAGATTTTAGCATTTCTCTATTACTTAGGGATGAATGCATGATTAAATCAAGGAAAGAGTAAGCAACCCACCTAAAAATGTGTGGTATAGATCCTTGTCTTCCAAGCCATGTGGATTAGACTTTAAATATTACCATCAACCTCCCAAATCTCCACCTAGGCTCCATCTAGCTAGATCCACTAGTATAGATACCGTATGTAGTGTCGATTATGTTAGGCCTACATCATCGGTTATATATTGATTCCTAAGTGGGAGACTCTAACTAAGGGCCTTCGGCGTAGGTTTCTAGGGTAAGAAATATCAATGACTCAGATATAGTTTCAGTTTCTATGGAAGGTGAAATTGACATAGCAATAGTTGTGTACCTTCAGTTTATAATCAAGGCTTACAACATAATCTAATATTAGCAAAAGCAATATGATTTTTTTGGGATTATAGTAGTTGATTGTTCTTATACCCAACCGCATAGCTCTGGGTCATCGGGTGTAAGGAAGAAATTAACGTTGGTGTATGGCATGTGTCATTGATCCACAAAAGATAATCGACATTGTACTACCTTATTAGTTAAAATTTACTGACAGGGGTAGTTATGTTGTCAGTTTTGTTAGAAAATTAAAGACACAAATCTACATCATTGGCTTTTTTAAGGCAATTGATGTTGCAGGTATGGTTTTTTCTATATCAGGTCTATATACCTACTATCTGAATCCTCAACAAGATGCCAACAATACATACAAAACCTTCTATAACAAACAAATATAAGATTTCACATCGACACAATTATTTAAAACACATACAATTTCAGTCTCATCCACACTTCATTCCATTCTCACACACATATGTACATATATAATTAATTCATGCACATGCAATTCTATTTCATCCAAATGTACAAATGCAACTCATCTTATTCATTTCTTTTCACATTCATTGATACGCATGCATATATGCTCAAGTCATTTACTCATGCACCAACAATTCACTTGCTTCAAATTTAAAGTTGTAAATAGTCATTACCATTAGATGTATATAGAAATAATGACATCAAAGTTTGAAAAACATAATAATTTATCCCAATCAACTGCAAAATTGACTTTCTTAATGAAGGATTCTGCCCACTCTTCATGTATCTCATTTAGCTGTTATTTCCTATAGGGCTTTATTGTGCTAAATAGTTGTAAATAGAACTAGTTAGATTTGATTTTTTATATTATCAAATGAGACCATTTTCTTATTATTCAAGACTATATAAATGACATTTTTTTAAAGGTATATAAATGACATATTGTATATAATGTATGTCCTGTGATGTCAGTTTGACAATCAAATCTATGTACTGCATCATGTAGTATTTGCATGCCCAATTACTACCTTGTATAAGAGCCTAGAAATTTACATTTATGCAAAACATTAATAAATAGAAGTAATCATAGATGGAATATATATGCATTGGAGTAAGAAGAATGCCTTAAAGTTATTCTAGGCTATTGTTTTCTTTTTACTACCAACCTCTCCTCCAACCTATTTGAATTATTTTATATCTCTATTAAAGTAATATATTTGATTGCATTATTGAACATTCATGGAATGATACAAACATTAATATATGTTGGTAGATAAAAAAATACTTACTCTATATTTCCAGTTTCATTGTGTTTATGGGGACAACTACCAACAACTCTTCAATGCCTATTACTGAGTGAAAAGAAGGAAAATAAAAGAAAACTCAAATTCCACAATTTGTGATTCATAAGTTCAAATTATATGCAAAGATCCTAAAGCTTTCTCAAAATGAAAATTAACTATAATCACGTTCTTTCCCATGGTAGAAAAATATTTAATGTGGTAAAGAAGTAACCACTTATAGAAAATTGGTCTCTAAATATACAACTAATTAATGATAGAATTAGAAATGCCACATTGTTTAATGCGGACAATGCACTCTCTATATATAAGTAGATGCAAAACTTATGCATCGATTAATACATTAGAAAAAAAACCCAACATATATTTTCACATATATAGAATGAATTATTTAGCCATAAGATCTCACCATATCTAAAGTTTTATCAATGTTGTCTTCTGCCAGTCATATTTGAATAACTCTATAATGTTTGTCAAGAATACACTAGTGGCATGATCATTCCCTATGACGTCCTCCTCAATAGGAACCATCATAGTCGACCCTTTTTTTACATTGTCTAATCATAGTGCCAACCCCCTATGCTTATGACCTAGCTTGTCAAATAGGACCACAGGAATACAAGCAGGTATTGGAGGCTTTAGAGGAGGAACTATAGGGGGATTCTTAGGTATTATGGCATGCATGTTTACTCATATCAATTGCTAAATATGTATGCAAATAGATAAGAACCATATATACAAATACAATGTAAATATATCATACATTCTCAAGAGAACTCTGACTTTGGGTCACACAACCACACCACCTTCTACTAATCCTATAGTGGTGTAATCGGGGTGGCCAAATGGTAGTGGTGTGTTTTTCCATATTTGATAGAAAACTTGGATACTCACAGGAAGTGCATCCTTGGGCATCGGAGCACCATGCAACTTGTCACCTGGAAGGCATGAAAAAAACTTGCCTTATGTCACGACATAGAAGGTAGGTTCTAGTAATGCAAGACAACATTTTTAAATGTGTACAATTTTATATGTAGTGGTATGTATACTCAAACACAACGTATTATAAATGTACTTGGAAGAATATTTTATATATATACTTACACCTGGTGTGGCAGATAGAGGGTCCATGGGATTACTCTCAACCACCAATATTTAAGAAAGGTCCACCTCATAAGAAGAGTGGTGTTGCAGCTTAGCTACTATCTATGGAGGTTGAGACTGATAAGCCTAATCCGGTCTCACTACTTCTTGGATTCTCTTTTCTACTATGTCATGTACCTTATCTTGTCACAATTGGCCTTTCTTGATAGATCTGCACTTTTGCTTAGATGTGCCAAAAGAGGATCTTATCCCAACGCCAGACTCAATAACCCTAACATAGCCAAGATGATATGAAGTACCTAGAGCAACCATCAATTCATTCTTTGACCTTTAGGAATGAATGTGCCTTATTTTCTTTTCGCATGGATATGTTGTTAATCAACATCAATAGTAGTTGGTCTATAAAGCATAACAATCAAGGTCAAAAATGAACATGTACTCTGAGAGTTCAATTTTACCATTTTTTGACACCTCAATGATTGTAGAGCTGGGTATTTCTCTAGAGTGGCTTGTCCTTGCACCTATTCACTCATCCTGGAAAGGTAGAGGTGCATGAGTACTAGAAGACTCATCAGACCCACGAGTAGGTTGCTCAAAAGAAGAAGCTTTCTCTCATTATTAGTGATACCATGCATAACAACCTAGACCCACCTTGTGGTCTTGCACATTCTTTGCATGCCTTTCTTTTTTAACATCATGTCTGGCCTTGCTAATCCAAAACATATGGTAATAATGTAATACACAGGATTTTATCTAATTAATCATAAGAATATATTTTAAACATCATCTTAATACCTTGAATTCATATGCTTCTCATTATGTAATGTCTTATAAAAAAATTCCTAAAATACCTCATATCCCACCATAGTGTTGTGGCACATTTTAAAAATTTTAATTTTTCATCAAGGTCAAAGATGTCAATAAAAAGTTAATATACAAGATATGATCAGTTCATTACACAAGATAAGCCTCACATCATACTAAATTTGCCATGAGAAAGCAAAAACTAAAAATAAGAACTAGAGAAAAGATAATAAAAATGACTAAACAACTACATTATATTATCGACCAGTTGCACCCCCCTAAGCTTGAAATTTGTAGTGTCCTCCTTGCATCAATCAAACCTAAGGTAGAAGCAACCAGTTACCTATCAAGGAGGATATCAACAAGAAGTGTCAGCACCCCCATGACCAGTAGTGAAATATTGGTTGAACAGTATATCATCATCAGGAATGTCAATTGGAATGGGCTATGGAGTAGGCTCGGGTTGTGGTGGAGCAGGTGCAGGCTAGTGAGGTTGAGGCATCGAATAGTGGCTTTGATAGATATGCCACATATCCATGCGATGGACCATCTCATGCAACATTGAGTTTTTTTGACCCATCAGATCAAGATGGCTATCCATATGGTCAAGGTGTTGTTGAATATAGCCATAAAGATTCCTAACATCAGGAATAGCCCAAGTGTACTCATTCTGAGTGCTTGTGGAGGGCGGCAGTGAAGCTATTTGTGGATGAGGGTAGGTGCATTTAGAGTAGCTTAATCTTCAGGGGCATCTGCATCATCATCTTGGCCACTAAGGTCAAACTTCCAGTTTTCTATATTCGTTAAGGTAATGATCTCCAAGTAAGGCATCTCAATGTAGTCATCATTATCAAAATATTGTCTGAACTTTGCGTCATCATTGGGGACCTTAGCAATTAGACCTGTAGAAATCAGATATTGGATATCCACTAGGTTCCTACCTGGTGCAACCTCTATACCGGTCAAGTCTACACCAAGCTTTATGGCAAGGTGGGTGATTAATCCTCCACATATGATGTCTCAAGATTCTCTTTTTGACCTTCTTAATGTCCAAGAACCTACTCAGAATGAAGTAGCTTGCATTGAGCTGAAAATCATATACCATAGCCCACAGAAAGCGAACATATTGCCTCATGCACACATCTTGGGTTTCTTTCTTAGCAAAGACACATTTGCTAAGAAGGTTGAGGATATATCTGAAGATTGGGTTATGGATAGTTGTTGTCCTGGACTTCTTGGCTTCATGGAATTCCTCATCAGTGGTCCCATTCCAGAAAACATTACTTTCAAAAGCTAGAAGGTAAGACAATGCACCCTCATAATGACATTCTAAGAGCTCATAAAATCTTTTGAAAGTAATCTTGAAATTGTGCCCCAACAAGTGAAAGGTGTTGATAGAAAAAGGTTCCAGCCTATTCCTTGCATCATCCTCAACCTTAAGAGTAGTAAGACATTCATAAATGAGGCAAGGATATGTGTTGGTTATCGTGCAACATATGTACAGGAGACCAACTTCCTTCAGATGCTCTTTGACCTCGTTCTTGAATCCCAAAGCTCCCATTGTATAATCACATGCGAACCATGTAGGGATGACCCTACGAGAGATGAGGAATTGATACATGGGGTCTTCCTCTACAGTCACCCTAAATTGGTTCATGGAGACATGGGTAGGGGCTGAGGATGAGCTTGGTCCATGCTTGCAGTATGATGTCTTCTTGATCGATGTCATTGGTATTGATAACTTGCTAAAACATATTGGTATACAACGTGTCTAATTTTGGACACGGTGTGTCTTCTAACTGAAAGGCTAAAGAAGTAAGTGACAGACACTGTGTCTTGAAGGGGACACAATGTGTATTTGGAGATCAGTGGTGTTCGGAGGTTGGGGATGGTAAATTTCTTTACATGGCGTGACTTTGACTTCTCACAACATGTCCTCTCTAACCAATAATGAAGTGGAGGCCGACGGAGGTGACGATGGAGTTGCTTTTCTTTGTTGAGGAAGAGAAGAGGATTGTATCACAGGCGGAATCACGACAGCAGTTTTCTTAGGTGGAGCTTGAGCTTGCTTGGGCAAAGAGATGGCGTGAAGATGCTTCAGAGTAGTGTAGGGAGGTGGTGGTGTTTGAAATCATTGCTCAGAGGTGGTGGAGTTGCACACGGCTGAAAGGGGTCGGACACGGCTACAAGATGTGGTTGTCTGTTGTTGAAGTTGCCTACAAAATTGACCTACTCTGGTGTGTTTGTGGCATTCATTTGTGGTAAAAAACAAGAAGAAGAGTTGTGATCGGATGCTCCACATGCCTCACACACTTTCTCAACTTCTTGAACAGAGTGAGTGGTTAGGTTTTCAAACTTTTGAGTCAAGGCATAAAGTTTGGCTGCAATGAGATCTACTTCAACTATAGTGTGCCATTCACTAGATTTGTCACTTGAGCTGGTGGAAGAGAAGGGATGGTTAGTCCTTTCAAAACTCCGTTGACTGTGGTTGAGTGCCAAATCTTCAATAATAGAATATGATTTGCTATAGGACTTGTTCATTAGAGCTCCATTTGCATTGGCTCAATAGATATATGGTTGTAGAATAACCTATTATAGAAAGTTTGAAGTAGCAACCAGTTGGTCAAACCATGATGAGGACAAAGGCGTTGCAGATCCTTACATCTCTCCCATGTTTCATAAAGTGTCTAACCTTCTTGTTTCTTGAAGTTGGTAATTTAGTTCCTCAACTGAATTGTCTTGCTAGGAGGGATATACTTAGTAAGAAAATCATTTAGCAGCTCATCCCAACTCTTAATGGAATGTTTGGGCAAAGAGGAGAGCCAGTCCTTGGCTCAGTCTTTTATAGTGAATGGAAACAGGAGTAGACATACTCCTTCAGCTGAAACACCATTGATCTTGAAGGTGTTCATGTACTACAAAAACTCCGCTATGTGAAGATTTGGATCTTCCATAGGAGTTCCTCCAAATCAGTCCCATTAGATCATCTGCATGATTTTAGGGTTGATTGAGAAGTTGTTGGCTTGAATGATAGGATGATCAATGGCTCCACAAATATTAATGGAAGACAGCACATCAAACTTTTTAAAAGGGTGGTTGTCCTCCATATCTGATGGTTGACAGTGATCGGGTGAGGACGGTGGTGAAGGTGTTGAGTGAGGTGAAAGTGGTTGTGATCCCTTCAAGTTTGTGGAGTTATCACCTTTCCTTTCTCTCCTTCAACTACAAAAAGTCTGCTCAATTTCTGGGTCTAGGAAGATTGATGTTTGTAGACGTCTTTTAGAGTGATGCATGCAACCCTAAAAAATCTATAGATAAGTGAGAATCCATCTACTAAAAAGGTATCACAATATTAAAAGATGGAAAATGATGACTTAGTCTCAAATACTAACTAGCACTTTTACTCAAACTAAAATATTGATGCTCCCCAGCAACACTACCAAAAACTTGTTGATTGCCTAAGCCAAATGAGTTTTAATTATTGTAGATCTCAACTAGTCAATCACCCAAAAGTATACGGGATCAATTGTAGTTGAGGTCAAACTATAGGGAGCTATACTAGCTAGGCGCAAAAGAACTAATGTTCAACAATCTAAGTCGGATTAGAGTAGTAGAGTTTGGTTACTGTTGCTAATAGACAAGTAAACAAAAAAGGACTTAAATTTAAAGGTTGAAATCAAATTTTAGAGAGTCTTGGACATAAGATTTCACTATCACATCCTCACCTCATGTTCACTATGAAATTAACGCATGCCATTAATCTACAATGAGGTTGTCATCTTCATGATTATCCCGATGACATGAGACGGTTCTCATCTTCACATAACACTTCCATGTCTATGATTGGATTCGAACACAACCTTGAACCCGCAATATTCTTTAGCCACTCCTATGGTCAAGAACATATTTCAATGAGATCTACTCCTTACTCCCTCATACATCCTCCCGAATAGCACAAAGAAGCATATTACATGTATAAAATGTGGCCAGTCAAGCATACAAGCAGTAAAACATCGTAGGAACTCATGGAGAAACAAATAAACTAGAATTAAATATAAATTTTCAGTTCACATGAGTAATGGCATGAGATTTACTCTCCCATGCCCAAGAAGAAGGTTCTACTCACACATAATGGAGAAACACAAACACATTGTAGAATTTTCAGAGTCTTGCATAGCTAAAGAGTAGAAAAAGAAAAAGGAACCAAACTTGAAGTCAAGAGGAGTAGAACTCTGGATAGAGGACAAAGTTCCACCCTTACAGCTACTTCAACTCAGACAATCTCCCCTGATCAAGTAGTCGAGTCATCTTAGATGGAGAACTTATTACTAACTTTCTGTACCAAGAATTAGGAATCCTTTGATGATGCTTCCCCTATCTATGAAACTCCTCTTTAGAATCTTGATCCTCTACTTTAGATGTAATAGCTAAACATGCACTACATTTCTCATCTTCCTCACATGTATGTTGTCCTAAAAAAGGTTTGGAGCGACCTTGTCTGATTGGGATCCTTCGTGCTGCATATTGTTGTCCTTCCAATTGAATCACACATCTCAAACATGTGACTATTCTATGATCACTTCTTGTTGATGTTGGCCTTCCTATCTTCAGATGTCATCTCACTACACCCACTGCATCCTTCGAACCTTGCTCTGATACCACTTGTTAGGAATTATTGGGGGCAAGTGATGATGCTTTGCAAGACAGAAGGTGTGACAAAGTGGATTTCCCCCCACTATTTTTCATATTTACTATTTTGCCCTCATTATGTTCGCTCATGACCTCACTCTATCATTCTTTGACTAGCTGATCACTACTGATACTCAAATTCAAAATATGATGACCAATGTGTACTCTATACACTTTATGACACCACATATTGGATTAATTTATCACTTTGTTTAGAGAAGTGCAATTGTCCATGAAACTTTTTCTAAAGGTTCTTCACTTTTTTGTGAAGCTATGGTCCAAATTTCAGAACTATTGGACATAGCTATGATTTTCTATGAATTATTGAAGTTAATGTGTTGAAAACCATTATTTTTGTCTTTTGATTGACCTTTTTCCATGTCAGCGATCCAAGGAAAGGATCTGGGGGTGATCCCAGCCCTTTGATCTACCTCTAACAGATCCAACCCCAATCCAGTGACCACGACCCAGTCTTCTACCTCTCACAATCAGTGGGGAGGAGTAAATGAGGACCAAAGAGATCGATCTCCTGCTCTTAACCACTATTTGAAAAACCAAGCAAGCCAAAATCTTTGCCTCACAAATTCAAACGCATTAAGCCCTTTTTTATCAGCTTTTGTGCATCCTTGCACCACCAAAATTATTTCTTTGCTATCCTCTCTCACTCTGATGGCTTTGTCTGCACCTAGACCTCGACCTAGCCCTAAAATCCCACCCTATCACTATAAAAGGACCCCTCAAGGTCCGAGGAAATCATGCCTCGCTCAAAGACGTGGCCTCGCACACCCTCTCGGCCTTCTCGACACTTTTTTTCTCACCCCTCTCTTTCTATCAGTGTGGCACCACTGCCCAGCCCTTTTGGGTATTTCTCAGCCTCAGCTCGCCTACCAAATCCACCACCACCATCACTTACGTGAGGTTTTGGCGTTACTGACCGGCTCCTCACCCTCCTACTCCAGCTCCTCCTGCCACTTTTCCCCTGAATGCAGGAGAGGATCCTCCGCCCCATTTTTGGGTCATGAGGAAGCCTGAGTAAGGGGAAAGGAATCCCCAAACTGCCGGTTCAAAGGGGAATAAACCGGTCTAAGGATCCAAATGAACCACTGATCAAACCGTCTAATTTGAAGATCGAATCGTCCAATCAAGATTGAACAGGATCTTGGACCAAGAAAGTCACATGCCTACATGGATCAACCCTAGCCTTTCGATCGAGCGATCCAATGATCGCCTATTTTACATATTTAAGGTATTTCTTCTCCTCTCTACTCAAAATTCAAATAAATGGACAAAATTTGCAAAAATCATATCTCTTGATTTCTAACTCCAAAAATTATGTATAAATAGTCAATCTTGATCAGGAAAAACCCAAGATTCGTTTAAAAATATTTTTGAAAGCTAAATCCAAATTATTCACACTGATATATCTAAATCATACTCTATTGTTTATTCAATTTGTCAAATGACTTTATTTATTGTTAATCTTGACTAAACACTAAAAACCCTAATTTTTTACTCTGATGTTTGTATTGAGACTCTAAAATCATAACTTGACTAGTGAAGTTCTAGATCTATATTTGTTGACTTTATTCAATCTTGAATATCATGATGACATCATAATAATATGATTGTCCTAAATCTTATGGCATATTTTGATCTATTGACATAATACTTGATCTCTGATTTACTCCTTATACTAATTAGAACTTGATCTAATATTAAACACAAATGATGTTAGAACTTGATAATGATCCAAAGACTTGATTTTGACTTGCATATTGACCATGATAATTAGGGTTAACACATGTACCTAGAATACCTAGGGGTCATTCACACTTGAAACATAATTGACACTTGAATAATGTTGAACATGTTGATATTTCATAAGTGGATGACCTGACCCTAAGGTTGACCTAGGAAAGTGTAACCCTAATCTCAAATATTGAAATGTGATCTTAAAATATCATGATGTTGACCCTTGATCCAAACATTGTGTTTTAGGATCTAACTTGAAGGGTTGACCTATTACTTGTTGATTTGTACTCAAAATCTTCGGTGAAAGGTACGCTACAATACCTTCTCTTAGGTTGTAATGAAGATACCTTTTATGTATCTCTTGATTGTGTACTTGACTATATACTTGGTTGAGTTATTGTTCCCTATTGATTAGGATTACATATTTCTTATATTATATTTTGAAACAAACTGGAAAACATAAATGGCATGCCCATTATGATTGCTTGTATACTAATGATGATGATGATGTTGACAATATTAATATTGAGTGCAAGGTACCTCCTCATTTGGAGGTGGGACTTGTACATTGGGCCTCCTACCTCATATGGAGAGAAGGAGCTTGGTGACCTCCCCCATCACGTAATATATAAGCATGCTTTTTTATTACATCATAATGGGGTGATAGAGTCACACAAAATATATAGGCATGCTTTTTTATTACAGCATAATGGGAACTCGTAATAAAAATTGAATTGTTGGAAATACACAATTTGTCGAATAACTTTTGGTTTTGGAAATTGTTTGTTATACTTTTCAATATAAGCACTGCCATGTATACTCTTTTCTATAAACCATTTACTTATTTTTATATAGCATATCGTGCAATTGTATTGACTTTGTGTCTTGATGTTATTAATTTTAGGCAAAACATTGGAACCTTGACTATATCGCTTCCGCACTCATATACTTTGATGACAAAAATTGATCCACAATATCTCATATATTGGGTTAGTTTGTTCTTTAAATATCTAGTTTTTGAGTTATTATTTCTTATTATATATGTCAGTGTGTTAGATCCTTTCGGGCCACTCAGGGACAGACGCTTCAATCCCTTTACAACTATCTTGGAAGTGGGATAGGTATTGGGGTAAAAATAGTTCCGTGACAGAAGGTCACACCAGATTTAATATGGAAAACTCTCCTCAACATGAGAAGAGAAAATTTTGGGGCATTACCAGCCAACAAGTACTATGTAATCAAGATTACAACTCACATTGTTGATATTTAATTACTCCTAAATCTGGATAACCCCACATGAGAATAAAGATAAGAAAGAAGTGAATCACATCGAATATGTACAAAAACTCTCTCTTAGCTTGATCTTCTCATGACGTCGATGTTGTTGTTGTTGGGGACGCTTGATGCGGCTGTGACCACTGACTAGGTCGGATCATTGTCGCTATAGAAATACTATGTATATAACTGCAACCGCTACTTTGCTTCAAGGTAAAGTTGTTGGCCCTCTCTTATCAACTAAGAGAGTTTCTTTGTCAGTGTATCCAATGTACCCACCGGCTTTCCGCCGCTACTTTACTTCAAGATAAAGTCATTGACCCTCTCTTATCAACCAAGAGAGCTCATCTGACATTATTTTAATGTGCCACTGATTGTCAGCCGTTACTTTGCTTCAAGACAAAATCGTTGACCTCTCTTATCAACCAAGAGAGCTCCTTCAAGTGTTCTTGTTCTTTGGTACTTCTACCACAGAAGCCACCAACAAATAACTGGAGGGATCACACGTCAACATGTGAGATGATCTCAATGACTTCCCCCAGAGTCTCTATTTATAGGCCTCCATAGTATGTGGTTGCAATTAGGAATCCTAGTCCAAGTCTCAGTGCTACTCCATATTGCACATATAGGGAGTCATCTTCTTTTCCCTTTAAGATTTGACTCCTATTGGAATTGATAAGCAAGCCAATTCCTACTCAAATCCAAATCCAACTGGGACATGGAGTGGATCCCTTTTCTTTCCCAACATATATCATGTCCTAAGTATATGTGTAAAAGGTTTTTGACTTTTAACTAAAAGAAAATAGAAACCATCATATCAATCGACTTATTTTGTTCCCCATTCAAAATTAGTTTCCATAGGTTTTTGATCAAGAAGGAATCTAGATTATGATCATGGCAACGTCTCTTCGTCGTAGGCGTATGCATTGTCTCCACCATGTCTAGTGCTTGTCTATCACGTATACTCCAAGCAGCAAAGCGCAGAACCCCTATAAGTAGATGCCCTGGCAGCAATGCTCGGCATCCACATGTTCATTCTACAAGTAACAGACAAACAAGAGCAGTCTGTGTGGCAGTGAGCAATTTGCTACTCATTAGTAATTATCTTCGATTCTATATGTCATATTTCTCAAGTTTAACGTGTATTGCAAAAACAGGGTTTTGCTTTTGCTTCAGTTAACTCAGATTTATGTCGGAGAATGCTCCCATGCATACTAAATTGTCGTGATTAACATGCGGAAATCCTCATGCAGGTTGCAGAAATAGACATGAAGGCTGCGTGGTTTGCTCTCCTGCTTGCTCTAAGCTCAATACTGATGCCATTTGTAGTTCAGTCAAGGCTGCAGAGGCCAGGGCCGCCAGGCGAGCGGATAGGATTTGTCTCTGGCAATCCCGTTGTTCACCAGCCCGTACACATTGGTGAGACTATCTACCACCCAAACGATTCCGGCTTAGATTCCATTCACAGCACTCCTTCTTACGATAAGGTCAAATCTCTACTCCGTGGACCACATCCCAATCCCAAGAGTCCCTAAGATACGACTGACACTGCTGCTATGTGAAGTTTATTGATACGTATGGGTATGAATGTGTATTTACTTAGTGTTAAGTAGAATAAATGGGAGGCAGCAGTTACCTGAAGGGTAGCTTGTTTGCTTCCTAGCTCTATATTTGTAAACTGTATAAGATTATCCTTGTCAAGTTTATCCATAGTGCGTGCGATATATATAACTTAATTATGTGCTCCGTTCTTGCTATATGATCATATGTGGCTAGTCTAAATCTTTGTAAGTGTTTCTTAATTGAAACTTAATGGAATTGATGATATCGATCCGTGTCTTTGGCCATCAATATACATAAAGTTACTTCAAAATTTGCGTAGTTGCCCATCTCTAACAATTGATAAAAGAAGTGTCAAAAAAAAAATTTGTCAAAGGACAGATTAAGCCATACATGTTTGTACTAGAGATTTCAATAGTTAATTTGAATACATACCTAATGAAACCAACGAGAAATCTTTTTCACAAAAGTGAGCTGACAAAATAAGAAGTAAAAGTTGTGTGTACCCTCTATAATTTTGTTGCTTCTTGATGCAACTATCCACAAGGGCGTCAAGTATCCTCTTCTTATAGCAAAGGATAGCATATGTCTTGTCTTGGAAGGGTCTCCCTAACAACAGCTCAGATCCTTGTGTCTCCTACATGTCCACAACCATGAAGTCGACCGGACAAATAAATTTGTCGACTTTGAACAACAAATCTTCACATACCCCTAATTGTTTAACAAGTGACTTATCTACAATTTTAATTGTCATGTAAGTCTTTTTTTAATTCTTCATATAAGTTTTTGAAACGTAGCAAGTCACATCAGATTAATGCTTGCTCCAAAATCAAGTAGTGTTTGTTTGGACTTATTGTTGCCTATAGCACATGGTATATTGAGATATCCCATATCTTTGTTTTCAGAAGTAATCTCCCTTAAATCATTGCACTCATCACCTCATCAATTTCCATAATATAAAAATCTTCTATCTTACACTTCCCGATGATGATTTCCTTAAAAAAATATCCCATATAATTGTATCTACACAATGACATACACTTGTGGAATATTCATCTATACCTTTTTGAAAATATCCAAAAACTTATGGAAGCACATTTCTTCTTTTTTAACACAAGACTATTCAGACTTTTCATAAGTGGTGTTCAATTGTGCCTATGTTGAAGAATGTACGGTTTCTTTGGGTTCTTCTCCTCTAAGTTTGTTGTAGAATTATCCTCCATTGTAATTGAATTTTTTGCGGATATATCATATGCAAGAGAGCTCTCCTCTTAAACTTGTTGAGTAGGCATGGAGTATCAGCCATCTATTTATAAACCATATGTGGCTGGAATTTATTTACCACTCCTAAAAGTCACAATATTAGTTGGAGCGCTCACATGTGTAGGATCCAAATTTGTTCTTATTTCCCTAAATTCCAAACAAACTATAAGAAAAAGGAATTTGAGACGCATAAATGTGTTATGATTGAGGAATGGATGGATATGGGTCTCCACAGCAACATAAGCCTTCCCACTATAGATTGAGATATATCTAGCCTCTTGATGATTGTACGCTACATCTATGTTGCCTAGAAAATTGTGTTGTATTGGATTCTTCAAGTCTAAGACATGTAAAACCAATTGTTAAGAATTGAGTCCCAATATTTATAATTTGACACCCTAGATTTTGCAACTCCCACCTTTATTGATCAAGATAGCATTTAGTCGTTGGCATAAAACTATCCAAGTGAGCCTCCAACTTGTCTAATATGCTTGGGTCTTGATCTTCATCTCTATTTTGTTGTTGTAATTCTCTGGGTTGAAGTGTATCCTACTAAAAATAATTTGTACCCTTCCAAGAAAAATTAGGATCATTATGCTAGGAGTAACAATGATAACCCCTGGTGTCAGACTGTGCCATATACTTATAGTCTCACTCATGATATGTGTTGGAGTTCAAGGCCCCAAACTACTTTGTGAGCATGCACATTTGTGACTTCAAATCTTTTATTTCGAAGGACTCCATGGAATATAAATCCAGAAATTCATAATATCAATGAACAAACTTACTTTCTCTAGAAGATGGAGATTGAGGACCATAAACATAGTACCTAAAATATGAAAAAAAGTTTTTACAGCTCAAAAGGTACTAAAAATTGTGAATGAAAGATAGAGCGGTCAATTTTTTTGACAAAAAATATTTCAATTTAAATTTAAAAATATATTAAAAATTGTGGCTTAGAGTGGATGGATCTAGTGTTGGTGTTTATCAATCCCAACCAATGAAGCCAAAAACATGATGCGCACAAAGTGTGCATATAAATTACAAGTGTCCATATCATGTAATATAGGATAAAAAAAGTCTTGCATTGTCAAACTTAGAATATTGTGAAAACTAAAATTAAAAGTAATTAACTCCTAATAAATTAGGCCAAAAAGAGTTTGGTTAAATTGAATTTCAAAAATTGAAAACTCAAAGATAAAGAAAGAAATAGAAAACAATAGGTGAATATAAAGATGATGAGAATCTCTAGGATTTATTGCTTTCACCATTTCCTGGCTATAATTGACTTTTATTCAATTATCAAAAAATTAAAGTTTTTTTATGATTAGGGACATGATAATAGTACCATTCTCATTCAAAAGTGTAATACGATTCCCATTAATTCAAAATTCTACTTTCACAGTTTTTGTCATTCCTAAAATGGATTATGAAGAATGATCTCACAATTATTCCCTTCCAATACTTATGCTTCTTTTACAGTATAATATATGTTGACTTTATGAGAATTACTTTGATAGTTACCCCTCTTTTGAAGTGGTTAATGTCCATTATTCAAGATGATCAAGCACATAAAACAGAATTAGATTTGAATTATATTGCCAATAACATCGTCACACCAGGCTACTCCCAGACCCTAGAAATGAAAAAACTAGCCGAACATATTTTCCCAGTGTAGAAAAGCAAAAAAAAAAGCAAATATAAATTTTAAGATAGAGAAGAGGTTAAGGAAATTATCTAGAGAAGATGGAATGAGTTTTTGTAATTTCCACCATCAAAAAACAATATTATTGTTATCAATCAATTTTTTTTCACTTTCTTCTTATTGTCTTGTCCTTCTGATGCATGTTGACAACTTCCCTAAGGTTAGGTTATATAGGACTCCAAAAAACCGAGTTATAACACCAATTGTGGATTGTTTTACAATTAAGCATTGCCTTCAATGAATGAAGTTAGTATCATCTTACTTTTTGTTATTTCATTATCATGTTTGATATGGAATTAGATTACAATTGTATTTTGAAACTATCTTGGTATCACCAAGTTTAAAGTTGGTGGTAACAACTTTTTTCCATAATAATGTCAAATTTTGTACAATATAATTGTGAAATGAAATAGAAAAAATAAATAACAATAAAATACATATTATATGCAAACAAGAACTGATGATTCACGTTTCTTGTACCTTGGTTTGGTTAAACAAGCATGAAAATATATTCAATTAAGAACAATATGCAATGAGAAAATCCAAAAGAAGATATCAAAAAGTGACATTTTTGTGTGCATCAATCCATTATATACATTATGATGTTTTATTTGATATAACACCTAATGACACAAATGTGTCATTTGTGATACCAAGAACATATATGTTAGGGTTAGTCAATTACAACATAGTGTTTAGGTCGATATGATAACTATTCATCTTATGCACCTGAATGACATGTACAAAGCCTAGGGTTAGATTTTATTTATCCAATTTATCACCACAATAGAGTTTATTGATATAGATCATTTGGGGTCAAATGTATGTACATAGAGGGGTTAATATTAAAGTCAATAATATAAAGTGCATTATATTCACTAGGGTACAATAAAGTATAATAAGGGTATATCTCTAACATTGTTTGGCCATATCTAAACATCTAGTCATTATAGCATCCAAGTAATGGAATCATGGTTTCTAGAGTTAGGAAAAATACATTTCGGTATGTAACAAAAAATATCAATAGATATCAATTTCAAAACAAAATGACTATTCAATTTATAAGTCTATAAAGACTGGGTCAATGTGTAAAATAAGGGAAACTTGCATAATAGAGTTTTATGGGCTAGTATTATGTAAGAGGTGCATTAGATTCTGAAGAAAAAGTCGGTGACATGCTGGTTGAGATAAAAATAAAGCTGAAGGATGATGCCACATACATCTGAATCTCAAGATGCATATGAGCAATGAAAAGTAAGAAAATAAATATTGACACATGATGAAATTCTCTATAGAACCAAGGCATGACTGAAATTATGAAAAAAAAAAATTTGTGCCCTCTACTCGATGAGAAAATGGGTCAGATTCTATAAGATTAAACCTATGGGACTTAAGGAATGATGGAAGGGAACTTTGTAAATCTTTTATAGAGAAATCAAAATTCATATTTAACAAGTTTGAAATGAAATAAAAAGTCAATTTTTTTTGAAGCAAAATGGGTAAATCCTTTTTGATTATGAATATGTAGCATGATCTGGATTATTAAATGGAAACAAATAAACTAAAAGTAAACTAGGAAATAAATAGTCAAATTAAACTAAGATACTTTATGGTCCAGTCCTCCCAACTATGATTTCCTCATATTAGGTAACAAACCCAGAGAGTGACTCATTGTGGTGCTATCATGTATCAAGTCAAGGAAGATTTACTACCTACATTATGATCTAGAGAAAGATGTAGGGAATCTTGTGGTATAAGCTTCTCACCTTGATATGGTCAGCATAGAGGTAGATCTATAGGTGGTGGTGGTTATGGCACAAAGTTGTTGTAACGTCCCAAGATTTGAGGCGTCACATAAAATGATCTTAAAAGGAATGATCGCACCTCATTTTCAGGGAGCCGATCACTAAACAACTCTATGGTTAAGCATGCTCATCCCAGAGTAGTACTAGGTTGGTTGACTGGTAAGAAGTTGAAAGTAGATCCTAGATTGTGTATCAATGAGGACAAAGCATGTTGTTAAGTCCAATGGTGGTGTGTGGGGCTAGTCGCCATTCCTAAAGCTCTACTAGAGCCATGGACAATGGGCACCAACATTACAAATGGTATTAGAGATAAAACCCTTGAAGTAGGTGGGGCCCACATGGGACTGTGGCATGCCAGTCTTGAGTCGTGCGGTCCAAGCATGCCAGAAATGGTAGTCCATGGTGATGTATCCATCCTTGCATTAGTATTTTGTGATTGGGACATGGGTGTCCATGGTTCATTCTGGGTCTGCACTGAAATGGGGAAATATTGTGAGGCCATATAGTTGAGCCTTGAAGAGGAAATCAAGGGCCTAAGTGGGGGATATTGTAACATCCTAGGATTTGAGGCTTCATATAAAATGATCTCAAAAGGAATGATTATACGACCAATATCCCCAAGATGGAAGTCATTTTCAAGGAGCCCATCAATAAAGACCTCTATGGTTAAGTGTGCTCAACTCAAAGTAGTACTAGGATGGGTGACTAGTTGGAATGTTGATCCTAGCCTGCACGTGACTGAGGAGAAAGTGCATAGTTAAGGAAAATGGTGGTCTGTGGGCCATTTGTCATTCTTATAACTCTACTAGAGCCTTGGGAAGTGGGCCCAAGCATTACAATTATGGCCTTGGTTTGTGTGTCAGTGGTCTGTGTAAGAAATCATGGATAATGACATGTTGATTAGTGTTGATGAAACTATAGGAATTAGGGCATCTTGGATATAAAACATATACTAGATATAGTTGGAGCCATGCTAGTAACCCATATCAGGAGTCACTCATGAGTACTTCATCAATGTCTTAGTGGAAGATGGTTGTTGTAAATGGATAGCCTAATAGGAAGTAGTTGAGGTGTCTTTCAAGTTGTATAAGACTATGATATCCTGGATGACCAAAAAATCATCATATAATTTGTATTTCATTTTCATTTTCTCAATAAATGTAGTGATGTATTTATCGAGGAGATATCATGATGGACATGTAAATACTAAAACAACATTTTAGAATCATATTTATCTTACATGATCACACCGAAGGAAATGAAGAGTTTTACGTCAACATATGAGGATCCACTAGGTATCTCAAATTCCTTAACATTGACATTTACCTCTAAAGCAAGATGAGTAATCATGCCTTTATTCATAATATCACAAGTTAAAACCTCCTATATATTTAGGAATCTCAAAATCAATTAGCAACACATGTATATAGTCACACAACATCACATATTGAAGAAACAAGTCATATGTGATTGTGTATGTACAATTTATAATCATCTTTGTATGTGGAATGTATAATCAAGTAGTGTCCTAAGTAAATTTCCTATAAAAAAGTTATTTATTTCAAAACAAGACTCTTCAAGTAGAATGCACGAGTCTATCTAATACTTTGCTTGGTTTGAGATGCAATTTACACCCTGAATTCATCATTTCTAATTCCTTAGTCATTTGTATGATTCTTCAATAATTTAATATTTAAGCAACAAAATTTCCTTTTGATAAACATGAATATCTTGCTTCCTAGCATCATCAATGAGAGTTAGTTCTACATTTTTAGTTTAAGAATATCTAACTCATCTTGGCATCTTTGGTTGTCTTCCTTAAGATCTATAATAGTCTTAAGATAGACCCCATTCTCAACCTCTACTCCATTATGTTGAAGCTCAAGGTCAAGAAATTGCCCTTGCAAAGAATCTATGCTATCAAGGAGCGGTTTTTCATTTTTATCAAGAATCTCAATTTTAGCATAAAGATCATCTACTATCTGGCCTAATCTTTTCCTTTTAGATTTGCATTTAGTAAAAGATGACCGGAAATCATTAAGCATATCAATAAGAGTTTCCTTAGATAACTCATGCAAATTGACTTCACTTACCTCACTTACCTCACCTACATCTTCACTTGTAGAGGCCATGAGAGCAATGTGGCATTCTCCATCTTTAGAGCTTGAAGAGCTTGAGGAAGACTCCTCCCAAGTTGCATGAGTTGCATCTTTGGATCTTCTTTCTTTCTTTTCTTTCCTCTTGTACTTTCCTTCTCTCTTGTACTCCTTATCTTTCTTGTGGCTGCTCTTGTGATGGCTCTTTTTGGCCTTTGGGAAGTCACTCTTGTAATGGCCTTTTTGGCCACACTCATAGCATCTCAGAGTTGATGAAGAAGGCTTCCCCCTGAAGTGCTTGCCCTTGGAGTAGTTTGCTTCATGCTCATTTAGGCCTTCATCTTCACTTGAGGAAGGAGTAGGGGACTTGAGAGCAAGTTGTTGTTGTCGAACCATCTCTTCAATATGAGATTTGAAGGTTGTGTCCTTCATCTTCTTAGACTTCTTCTCTTCTCTCTTTTCTTCTTCTTCTTGCTTATCAAGCCTAAGTTCATGGGCTTGAAGGTTACCAACCAGCTCCTCAGTTGACAACTCATTTAGCTTGTACACCTCTTCAATGGATGTAACCTTGGGCTCCCCTCTTAGGAAGAGATCTCAAGATCTTGGAGTTGATAGTGCCTTTGTCCATCACACTCCCAAGGGCTGCCAATCCATTGATGATCACATTGAGCCTAGTGTACATATCAGCCACTCTCTCATTCTTACCCATCTTGAAGTTCTCAAGTAGCCCACCAAGCATGTAGATCTTGGCTTCCTTTACTTGCTCCATACCTTCATAGGTGACACATATCTTGTTCCAAATTTCATATGCGGTGTTCCAAGAAGATATCTGATTGAACTCGAATGGAGTGAGGGCTGCGTAGATGATTCTCACTACCTTTGCATTGAGTTGAGCCTGCTTCATTTGTGTTTCATTCCATGTGGAGATTTCCCCCTTTGGGTCTTCATACTTGAGGTGCACCACCTTCCACATATCATAGCTCACACCTTGAAGGTAGAACTACATTCTTCTCTTCCAATATAGGAAGTTGGTGCCATCGAAGACTGGAGGTCTCATGGAGAAGCTCCCTTCTAGGTTGAGGGATCCAAGAGACAAATCACCCATCTTCTCCTACTTGTTGAAGTAGCTTGGAGAAGACCTTTTCTGATACCACTTGTTGGATCAAGGGCTCTATAGGGGGTGAATAGATCTTCACAATTCTCCCAAAAAGGATTAGACCACCAAATTATATTAAGTACAGAAACTTAAACAAACAGCAAATTTGATGTCTTAGCTATCAAGCACAGCAAGGATGAGAGACAAGGAAGAGCAAGCACTTGGACAAGTGGTTTAGAGTGGTTCCACGTCCTAACTAGGAGCAATGTAAGTCCACTACCTAGAGGTGGTTAATCTCTAGGATTTGCAATCTTGGTACTCTTATATTCCATCATAATATTACAAGACACAACAACCACACATTCAAGGAATTAGTACCTCAAGCAAAGATCTTCAACCTATAGAAGGAGCTTACCCACTTGAACCATGGAGTCTTCAGACATCAACATGGACTTGCCCACTCCGTCTTCAAGTCTTCAGCCTTCAAGGGATTACATATCTCTCTTGAGCGCTTGCCGTGATTATCTCGTTCACTCAGAGATCTGGAACACCTTGCCTTCTTCAACCTTAAAGAACAGCAACCTCTTCTCCTTCACTCGGAGAAGATCTTCAACCTTTTTTTTATAGGAAAGAGGGTAGGAAGATGGTGGAGGAGATATTTACATCAATACATGGAGTAGCTCTCTTACAAAGGAACCTATCTCACTCATACTCACGAATTTGACTTGAAGGTAGAGAGAGAAAGGGGCTCAAAGGGTTAAAACACTCTCAACTAGGCTAGGACCAAGCAAGTAGTGAATGAGCAACCTTAGAATGAACTCCAAGAGGTCCTATTTATAGTTGAGGGTGCCCCTTTAAGTTGTGGGACACTTAGATATGAAATATAGCCATTTTTGCTCGAAGCAATGACTCTATTTTTGCTCAAAACACACACCAACGGTCACAATCACTTTTTCTACAAATTTTGTACAGTGCAATCAGTCGAGTTTCAATAAAGGTAACTCGACCGATAGAGTAAAAGACAAAGATGATATTCAAATCATCAGTCGAGTTTGTCCTGGAAAAACTCGACCGACCAATGAAGATCGATTTGGTCAGGTACTCGATCAGTCGAGTTTTGTGAAACCACAACTCGACCGATGCTATCTTTAGAAACTTGATCCAGGAGGATTGGTTGAGTTTGCAACTCGACCGATTGACTGCCTGTGGTCAATTTTCTAAAGTGCATCTAAAGTGGTTAAAACTTGGTGTTTAGTGACCCAATCAATTTTCTCAACTAAGTTACAAGTCAATTCATTATTACAAGTGATTACAAAAATGTTCTAAGGTTGTTTACATAGATTTCCAAAAATGCACACTCGTAGCTCTTTTGACTTGAACTTGAGCCATTCTAGGGCTTTGGATTTTTGATCCTTTTCTTGTACCTAAGATATGAAATCAATCTTTAATACACATATTAGATACATATGAATGGAATGGTTAAGTCATTATCAAAATATGGACAATGTATAACCTCTAGGTCAACAGAAGGATCCAGAATCACAAATTTTATGGAACCTACAAATAGAGAACCAATCAGTTCATACACCCAACCAGTCATTTGGTGCATGAGCCGGTAGGTTCACTAAGTGAACCGTTTGGTTTATGTAGTTTCCTATTCTGAATCACTTTGGTATTCAATGCCCAATTAATGCTAAACATGACATCAAAACAATCCTTGTTCCAATCAAATTGGCAACTGAACCGAGTGACTCAGAGGGTGAACCAGCCATCTCCCATAGTGAAATAGAAGTTTCACATTGTGACATGGTAGTTTCACATTGTGATACGGTTATTTCACATTGTGATACGGTTCAATTTAGGCAAAGTTCAACCAATATTGATTTTAATTGACATGACACTCCAACTGATCAGTTCAACACTTGAACTGGCTAGTTCAGAGTCTAGTCAGTCAATTTTGAACCTCAATTGTTTAATTGACTACCAAAACACCTTTAGTGATAAATTTAAACATCATTCATGAATAAACTCCTTTAATCTGAGTGTATCCTATTCATGTGACCCTATGGGTCCAAAATTACATTGACAGTGAATGTCCATAACCAATTATGACATCACAAGCAAAGAGGGGTGCCTAGTCACACATCTTTGCTACCCAAGTAATTTAGGAAGTTGGAGAACAACTTCAACCTACAATTTGTGACTAGTATTACTGTGATCGTATAGTTCCTTTGTCTCTGATATCTGGAATGAACTTGAGGCATGGAAATGTCATCCTCTCAATGTTCAGTCCATGTTCCTTGAACTACAGTAGACTGTATGAGATGCATGTGAGTTCACATATCACATATTGAATCACATGAGTACAATCATACATTTCTCAGTTTCTCTTATCAAGATACCCTAGATATCAATCTCTTATAGGAGGGAAAAATCCCATCTACATCACTGACACTTAGTCCCCATGTATCACTGCTACCCAATCAACATTGTTATGGCAATCCTATTCCACTTTACATCGGATGATGTCAAAGTATACCAAACAACATGTGATGAATGTAGTGACTTCAGATCTAAGAACCACAATCACCACTATTACTATGAGAGATGATACCATTTCATGGTCTCCATGTATCACTCTCATGGTAGGTATGTCTGATACATTGTTCTCCAACATGTACATGTGTTCTTGACTTGATATCACATATCATGACTAATGAGACTCTATCATCCATCAAAACACACTCTAGTCTTTATGTATTATTGTCATCTATTTTTCTTCCACAATAATATCTAACTATGGACATAACAAGAATGTATGTACTCTTAGCATCCTTATGATCTCATTGTTCAAGTCACGTACTTAAAGACATACATCATTGAGTATCATCATTCTTTCGACATCTACTATGTATGTGTCATCATCTCATGGTAGAGAAAAACATAATAGATGAAATTACCTTTATTATTATCAAATCATGTATTTAATTCCAAATTCCAAACATCATATGATTGGCTCTCTGGGCATACATACCAACAAACTCCCACTTGCACTTAGATCCAATCACCAACAAATCTTATTCCAGGTGATCTTAACATGTCCAACATGTTTCTGATGTGCAAGTGCTTTCATAGAGGGTTTAGCAACATTTTCTTCAAGTCGGTATATTACAAGTTTCACGTCTCTTCATTGTACGACTACTTGTATGAGATGGAAGTGTCGTAGTATGCTATCTGTGATTTGTTTCCTAACCAGTAGATCCATTGTTGTCATATTATTTCTACTATGTCATCAATGGTTGGAACCTCACACAAGTTCACCCATTTGAACTTCTTGATCCATACATTATCCTCTATTGTTCTCATAACACAAAGATGCTTGACTTCTATTGTATATATAAACAACTGTCATTAGCTTGGAACCCTTTCTAGCTTACAATTTTCATAAAAGGTCAAACATAATCTTATATTGTGATCATGAATTTGTTAGTTTGGAAGCTTGCATCAGTGTAACCCTTTACTCCCAACTCTTCCTTATTACCATAACCAAGGAACCAATCCTTTTAGTGCTTCTCAAGCACTTAAGGATGTTCTTTATGGTAATCCAGTGAATCTCGCTAGTATCTGACATATACTCTCTCATGATGTCCAATACATATGAGATTTCTAGATAGGTATATATATCCTATCATCATGTCCAATACATATGAGATAATTGGATGTCCTCTCATCATGTCTAATACATATGAGATAAATCTCTCGTCATGTATAATACATATGAGATAACAGGATACATAGCATTACATTTAAGATAGATACAATTGTGAATGCATATGGCATATATCCATGTTCTCATGTTCTTCTTAAGAACTGGGAAACTAGGCTCTTGAGAGACTAACTCCATGGTACATGGACAAGTTTTCTCTCATTGAGCCCTACATGCTTAAATCTTCAACATCTTTCCAATGTATGTGCTCTTTCATAGGTCAACAAGCTTTCTAGATCTATCTTTATAGATCTCAAATCCTATCACATAGGATGCTTTGCCTAAACCCTTCATAGAGAAGGTACTTTACTTGACATGTTTTAATATTTGTAGGATAAGGACATTATTCCCCATCATTGTGTGGAATATAAATATGCTCCCACTAAATCTTTTGTAATCACATATTTCATCTTCATTTTGACTCAAGACAACCCCTTTGACTGTCTTGTCAAATAGAATATCCCATCTCTGAGATGATTGTTTCAATCCACATATTGACCTTTGTAGCTTATAGATTTTATTTGCATTATTGAATTTATAAATGCTTTATGTTGTATCACGTACACATCATATTACTATTATTCTAATTAAGGAACAATTTTAACATCCATATGCCAAATCTCACATTCATACTAGGTTGGAATTGCAAGTATGATCCCAATGGATTTAACCATGGTAACTGGTGAAAAAATTCATCATGTTCAACACCTTGAACTATTTTGAAATTCTTTGCAACCAATCTACCCTTCCATGTTGGTCTTCTTTTATAGACCCAAATATACCCTATGGGTTTTACCCCTTCGGGTGGATCCACTAAGATCATACCTTGTTGGTGTACATGGAGTCTATCTTTGATCTCATGGCCTCAAGCCATTTCTCAGATTATGGTCCCTCAATAGCTTCTAGGTAGTTTTTGACTCATCATATGAGATTAAATCACCACCTCTCTAAGTTATAATCATCTTTCAAACTCAAGGCATTCTCTACTAGAACTGTAATGTTTTGTGTCACATAAGGAACTTGAGATTCCATAATAGCTTGTGATTCTCCTTGTTCCTATTGTACCTCTTTAGGTTCAATGTTTTCTTGTTTGTCTCAAACATTTTGAGTTCAACTTTTACTCTGATTGATTCCTTTAGAACTAAGTTCCTCTTCAGGAATACAACCATCCAAACCAACAAACACTTTGTTGTCGGATTGGGATAAGATTAGTATTTAACAAAATAACATTTATGTGAGTTATGGACAAAGCTTTTCAAGAAACTATTTTCTTTCATAATATTTTAATCCCAATCACTATAAAAGACATATTGGGACACCTCCCATGCCATATCTCATATGGTGTCTTTTGAACCCTTTTAGACGATACATAGTTTTAGTGTATACATGTTTCCAAAAGGAAATTGGAATATTAGCTAGATTTATTGATAATCATACCATGACTTAACAGGGTGTGATACCTTCTTTCTAACACATCAATATGTTTTAGGTGGAGTTCATTGTGATACATTATCATAATCTCTCCAGAAGGTCCTCAAACTCTTGGTTTAAAATATTTCAACATCGATCACATCAAAGTATCTTAATACTTTTACCAAGTTAGTTACGTACTTCATTCACAATCTCCTTGAACACATCAAGAGATTCATATTGGTATTTCATTAAATACAAAATACCATGTCTACTGATAGCATCAGTAAATATAATGAGGTACTAGTAACTACCTTTAGCATTTTTCTAAAAGGTCTATGTACTAGCCCTAGTGGAATAGTCACTCTCCCACTACATCTAGTGAAGTTTCTTTTGTCATATTGCAAAACAAATAAAATATGCATGTTTTTATTGGTTCAATATCCAAACGAGTCTAGATAACCATCATATAGATTCTAGAAATGTATTTCTCATTTATGCGCTCTAGATGACAATTCTATAGCTATTTATTGTTTGAGTCATCAAGTCATTCAATAAATGTGTCATACACTTTTGTCTCTAAAACTATCAAGTATTGTTTGTGAGACATGGGGCATTGCCTTAAAATATCATATCTTTTAAAATGAAACATAATGTTCTTATCACACAAGACATATGATGTTTTCATGAATGGCAGTTACACAATAGCAATTCACTAATTCTATTATGTGCCCATGAATGAGAGCTTCTAAATATAGAGGCAGAAACCCTTGTTCCGTGTATTTCTAGCTTACTTCTTCTCAGGTCCTAAAGTAGAGATCTCTATCTCCATCTTCTTCCTAAGATCATTTGTAAAGAGGATAGTTCCTTTCAAATGTCCATACATGTGATAATTGTGTCACTTTCTTTTCTTTATCCTTTAAGTGAAAAGGAAAAATTCCTTTTACACTTACCCTTCTCCATTAAGTATAGAAGACTAGGACTTCATCTTAGCCTCAAAATTCTTCTTGGCCTTGCTTTTGCCCTTGGAAACACTTTTATTGATCATCATCACATATTTGTCATTGTTTCTTCTTTCTTTGGCATCAACATGCCAAGCATTTGATAAACTAACTATATGATTCATGAAATGCTTGCATAATCATATCGATGGTCAACTATTGACCTCAAAGAAATCCCAGACACTCCACAAACCTAATCATATTGAGCACATGGGGCTCTACCGGATCTCCCTCTATCAGTTTACACTCAAACAATGCTTTGGAGACATTATACCTTTCTTACTTTACATGACTCTTAAGATGTGATACCATCTCGAGAATATCTATGTTATCATGATGTTCATGCAACTCATAGTTCATACATCATAGCATAAGGTGCTTAATGTCTATGACATCACTGTCATGCTTCAAGTGAGCATCCAACTTAGTCTTAGATGCTTTTTGAGTGGGTTTTTATGGCTCTGGTCTCTCAAGGACATAGAGATTTTTCTCATGATTGAGAACACTTCTCAAAATCCTTAACCTGACGTGAAACTCAATCCCATTTAGTTTTGTCCTCCTTAAGGACTGATCACAATAATAACATGTTTTTTTTTGTCTACAAAAAGAAATGTTGTAATTTCTAAAACAATTTTTATTTGTTTGATTTGATAAGTTAACGATATTAATTAATACTTTAATTAATTATCACTCCCACTATTTTATTCAAATTGATAACCCTCATGTATCGATTTAGAAGATTACAACACACAACCTTCTAGTGTGCCAAGATCCAAAATAATAAACTATCACCCAGCCAATTCTCTAGCATCCATAGTCAATTACTAAGGTAGGCCACTTTTGCCAATTGTATCATATTAATTCTTGGATAGATGATATGCATAACCCCTTGGCCAAAATCATCTGCATACCTCTGGCGCTTAATCCCATTAAGAATTACCAATTAAGCTTGAACCCAAAAGCCAGCATAATAGAAATACACCCTTCTTGGGAAGAACCTACATAGCTAACATCACACTTCCACTAGATGGACGGTGCACCATGCTTGGACTTATCCTACACTTAGCCGATCAAGATTTTCATGGGTGCTTCTTATGGAAACATCTAAGATTTAATATTTAGATTGATGGATTGTATATATATATATACATATACAAATCCAATCACCACATACTTATAGTATGTATCATATACATGCTATAACCAAAAATGAGAACATGCTATATTTAAAACACAGAAGCAATGATTATGACCATACTAATATACTTCCTTGGAGACTCAAGGAATTACTACCACCTAGGGTTCACATCATATGTAACTTTTTGTTGGTGAAGATGCAAGCTCAAATCAATCTAGGTTGATCAGTTCAATACTTGAACCGGTCAGCTCACTTCGTGGTCACTCGGTTGGGCTCTTGAAATGGGTCATCTGGTCTTCATGTTCAATCAATGTCTGGACACCTCCAGTCAATCGGTTAGACTACCAGTCAATCGATTCAGCCTCCTATCCTCTGGCCTCCTTGGTCCACCAGTCATTCAGGTGGTCTCACGAGCCAGTCATATCACTATTATGTAGAACATCTTCTCACCTCAAAACATAAATTTAAACTATCATATTTCTTATTATATTGTGAAAAGGAAAACCTCAAGTTACATTCAAGGAGAAATAGGAAGAAGAGCATTAATTTACATTTGGAAAGGAGATAGAGGCTCGTTACAAAGAATGAGTAACAACAGGAATAAATAACCACAATCATGCACACACAGATCTAGGGTTATTGGCCATAACCATGCTAAACATCCATTATCAAAATTAATTTTGGGGCAATACTACCCACACACCCTTCCTGTCACTTTTTTTTAAAATCACAATTGTAGAGGAGCATTTTATCTAGCTCCCCAAAAAACTTCATCCAAAAATAATATCATTTGTCCCACCAAAATCAAAAAATATGTCCATATATTTACTGAATGTATATTTTCTGTGCATTTACTTTTTTAGTCATATTGTTACTTTTTTATCAATATAGTTACTCTTTTGATCTTAGAGTTACTTTTGTGTACCATATAGTTACACTTTTGGATGTGCGGGTAGCGAATAAATCCCATATATATATATATATATATATATATATATATATATATATATATATATATATATATATATATATTAGTTTGTGGAGTCATATCAAGAATTTAATTGGATGTGGACATTAATCATTTTAATATTCACATCATATGCATTAAAAGAATGAAAACTAAATCTGATCATATTGATTTAAATCCCAGAAACACCGTAAATTTATGTGGCTCTGATACTATTCAATGCTCTGATATAGGCAGTAGAAACAAAAAAATTAAATGCCAATTTCCCATAACAGCATGACTGCATCAAAAACAATGTATCTAGGAAGGAAGGTTTGCAACGTTATACCTATTCTTAGAGCAAGTCTAGCCACATTACCCTTGCAGTAGAATTGTTGTTGTTCTTCTGCTTCTTCTTCAAGTAACAATATGCTCCTTCAGCAGCAGCAACACTCAAATAGTCATCTCCACCGGCCTCCTAGTGCACCACCATAGATAGCGGTTGACTATAACCTCCTAGAGGTAGAAAATGGCCTCCTACCTTTAGAGTAATCCACACGGACCACTAGGAAGTCCACGATGTACTACCAGAGCCAACAAGAAGGACTTGTCCCCTTTTGTTGGCATACTAGTCATTGACATGCTCTCCCATAATTGTTCTCATTTTTTCTCTCACTCACTATCCCTCCCTTTAAAGGGTAGGACTTGCTTAGGCTCTCTATTAGTTACTACAACTAGAGAGGACAACAATTGTCAGAGCAACTAACTCTCAATTGTGTGTGTTGGGAAGCCCCCAATACCCGTCTATTAGTGTAGGTCAAGATCAGGGTTCTCAGTCTATGCATGAGTAGAAGGTTCTGGAATGATAATTTTTTTGGAACCTACAAATGAAGAATCAGTCAGTTCACACACCCAACCAATCGGTTGGTGCATGAGCCAGTCAATTTGCGTAGTTTCTTATTCTGAATCACATTGGTATTCAATGCCCAATTAATGTTAAACATGACATCAACATAAATCTTTGTTCTAATCAAATTGGTCACTAAACTGGATAACCCATAGGGTGAACCAGTCATTTCACATTGTGATACGGTCATTTCACAAGTGAAATGGTCATTTCACTTGTCCAATTCAGGCAAAGTCCAACCAATATTGATTTTAATTGACCTAACACTCCAACCAATCAGTTCAACACTTGAACCGATCGGTTCAGAGTCCAGTCAATCAATTTTGAACTTCAATTGTTTGATTGAATACTGAAACACCTTTAGTAATCAATCTAAACTTCATTCATGAATAAAATCCTTTAATCCGAGTGTATCATATGTGTGTGACCCTATAGGTCCAGAATTACATTGGCAGTGAATGTCCATAACCAATTATGACATAACAAGCAAAGAGTGGTGCCTAGTCGCACATCATTTCTACCCACGTAATTCAAAACGTTGGAGAACAACTTCAACCTACAATTTGTGATTAGTGTTATCATGATCATTGTAACATCCCTGACCTGAGTTATGAACTAACCCTAGGTGTTTTGCTTAAATATGTGATTAGATGTTTGTGGTTATCTTTTTATATGTAATTAAAGCTTATGAGGAACATATATTTTCTTTTCAGTCCTTTTTGAACAATGTTGTAATATTGTTTTGTTAAATATGGACTAATGTGCAAATTACCCAATCAGAGGGGTTTACTTGCAAATTGCACATGTTAAGATGTTCCTATGATGTTAAGACATCATGAGAATGAATATGATGTAGTGATATGGATTCTCCAAGCTTGGGCACCAAGATATAGCTTGTAGAGCAATCCTTGTGCTTTAAAACCTAGTTTTGGTGTAAAGTGCAATTTACCCAAAACTTAGGGTGCAACATGTAAAATATACCCTCTAGAGTGTCTCTCATGATTCTTGCCATCATGTAGAGCAAATAAAATGAGGAGGGCGCCTCATTTGAAGGATCAAATAAGAAAGATAACCTTTATATCTAAGTAACCAAGTTTTATGCAAAATGACCCTTTTATATATGCAACTTAGTAAGGTGTTTGGTTCCTTTTCCCTTTAACCTTGGATAAGGGAGAGGTTTTGCATGTGATAAGAAGGGAGAGACGTGGCTAATAAAGTGGAGAAGGGCTTAATAGATATAGTTGACAAATAAAGGAAATAATCCTCTTTGCCTTGAAAATACCCAAAAACATATAAGTGCATCCTTTTAACAAGCAAGGGATCGTTTCCCTTCATTCCTTCACTTATCTTCTTGCTTTGGCCGACTAAGGAGAAGCTCAGTAGCAGAGGAAGACGACCAAGCTGGTTTGGGTAAGTTTTGACCATCACCTAGCTCGAATTCATGGAGGAAACCCTAGTACAAGGTTGGTTTGTTAGTTTTTCTTACACAACTCTTCTTTCTAGCCATCTTCTCCATCCAAATCTTGAAGAACGGACCTTGGAAGACCTATGGAGCTCAAGCCACCATTAAATCTACGAAGCTTGGAGCTCTGGATCAGTCCTAGAGGGGGGTTTTATAACTCTAACCCTTAAGTTTTGCTTATGCATCTTCCTTTCATGAAAACGTTGCTTAATCTCCTTCCTTAGACACTTCTAAGTGTTCTTGCAAGCTTGTCCGTAAAGAACAGTCCTTGTTCTTGAGGTATAAGATGATGACGTTATTTCCAAAGTTAATCCTAAACTTTCTTTAGCAAATGGTCTCCCACCTCTTGCTCAAACGGTTTGCAAAACCGTTTGAAAGCAAACGGTTTCAAAATTATTTGAGAGAAAACGGTTTCACAAGAACGTTTGGGGAGCAACCGGTCCAAAACCGTTTGGATGGTTTAATCAGGTGTTGACCATTTGTAGATCTGTTGTAAACATTATGGACTAATCACCCACCAAAAATCATCATCTAATTCCAAGTAAATCACCAATTGAAGGTCCATTAGTCCCCTAAACCCTAATCGGGTTTATTGCTGATTTCAATAATGCAATCATGTTGAAGTTTGGGTTGAGTGGCCCAAACGGTTTCAAAACCATTTGGGGATCACCCAAACGGTCTCAAGACCGTTTGGTGATCACCCAGGACCGTTTGGAGGTCTAGGGTTAAGTGGGGTTGACCAATTGAGGGTCTAATCATATCAAGTTGTTGAGTAATTAAATGTTGATTTTGTGAGCTAATCTAGGGTTCAACCCTTAAGTGAATGACTTGGTTTTTGATAAAATAATGGGAAAACAGTCTCAAGACCGTTTGGAGGTCATCCAAACGATCCCAAGACCGTTTGGGGTCAGGTCATGACCCAATTGAATGATGGTTCAATGGGTTCAACATTAATTAAATTCATGTGGATACATGTTGAAGGGTGATAGTTTCCAAACCCTAATTGGTGATCAATTGAGGGTCAAATCATTTGAGGGTTGACCTAATTGACTCAATTGATAAGTGGCTAACCATTGCATGATCGATTGAGGGGTTTAACCTTGGAAACCCTAACTCAATTGGATAGGTTGAGGCACTTTTTGGTCCATGCAGTTTTGAGGGTGTTTGGTCCAAACGGTCTCAAGACCGTTTGAGTCCAAACGGTCCAAACGATCCCAAACCGTTTGGTGGCCATGTGGTTTCAAGATCGATTTGTCCATATCGTTTCAAAAGTCAAAGTTGGACAAACGGTCAACGAGACCAAACGGTCTTCACCTCATCTAGGGCAAACGGTCTTGAGGGTGTACTTTACCATGCGGTTTCAAAAGTCAAAGGGACATAGAGATTTTTCTCATGATTGAGAACACTTCTCAAAATCCTTAACCTGACGTGAAACTCAATCCCATTTAGTTTTGTCCTCCTTAAGGACTGATCACAATAATAACATGTTTTTGTTTGTCTACAAAAAGAAATGTTGTAATTTCTAAAACAATTTTTATTTGTTTGATTTGATAAGTTAATGATATTAATTAATACTTTAATTAATTATCACTCCCACTATTTTATTCAAATTGATAACCCTCATGTATCAATTTAGAAGATTACAACACACAACCTTCTAGTGTGCCAAGATCCAAAATAATAAACTATCACCCAGCCAATTCTCTAGCATCCATAGTCAATTACTAAGGTAGGCCACTTTTGCCAATTGTATCATATTAATTCTTGGATAGATGATATGCATAACCCCTTGGCCAAAATCATCTGCATACCTCTGGCGCTTAATCCCATTAAGAATTACCAATTAAGCCTGAACCCAAAAGCCATCATAATAGAAATACACCCTTCTTGGGAAGAACCTACATAGCTAACATCACACTTCCACTAGATGGACGATGCACCATGCTTGGACTTATCCTACACTTAGCCGATCAAGATTTTCATGGGTGCTTCTTATGGAAACATCTAAGATTTAATATTTAGATTGATGGATTGTATATATATATACATATACAAATCCAATCACCACATACTTATAGTATGTATCATATACATGCTATAACCAAAAATGAGAACATGCTATATTTAAAACACAGAAGCAATGATTATGACCATACTAATATACTTCCTTGGAGACTCAAGGAATTACTACCACCTAGGGTTCACATCATATGTAACTTTTTGTTGGTGAAGATGCAAGCTCAAATCAATCTAGGTTGATCAGTTCAATACTTGAACCGGTCAGCTCACTTCGTGGTCACTCGGTTGGGCTCTTGAAATGGGTCATCTGGTCTTCATGTTCAATCAATGTCTGGACACCTCCAGTCGATCAGTTAGACTACCAGTCAATCGATTCAGCCTCCTATCCTCTGGCCTCCTTGGTCCACCAGTCATTCAGGTGGTCTCACGAGCCAGTCATATCACTATTATGTAGAACATCTTCTCACCTCAAAACATAAATTTAAACTATCATATTTCTTATTATATTGTGAAAAGGAAAACCTCAAGTTACATTCAAGGAGAAATAGGAAGAAGAGCATTAATTTACATTTGGAAAGGAGATAGAGGCTCGTTACAAAGAATGAGTAACAACAGGAATAAATAACCACAATCATGCACACACAGATCTAGGGTTATTGGCCATAACCATGCTAAACATCCATTATCAAAATTAATTTTGGGGCAATACTACCCACACACCCTTCCTGTCACTTTTTTTTAAAATCACAATTGTAGAGGAGCATTTTATCTAGCTCCCCAAAAAACTTCATCCAAAAATAATATCATTTGTCCCACCAAAATCAAAAAATATGTCCATATATTTACTGACTGTATATTTTCTGTGCATTTACTTTTTTAGTCATATTGTTACTTTTTTATCAATATAGTTACTCTTTTGATCTTAGAGTTACTTTTGTGTACCATATAGTTACACTTTTGGATGTGCGGGTAGCGAATAAATCCCATATATATATATATATATATATATATATATATATATATATATATATATATATATATATATATATATATATATATATATATATATATATATATATATATATATTAGTTTGTGGAGTCATATCAAGAATTTAATTGGATGTGGACATTAATCATTTTAATATTCACATCATATGCATTAAAAGAATGAAAACTAAATCTGATCATATTGATTTAAATCCCAGAAACACCGTAAATTTATGTGGCTCTGATACTATTCAATGCTCTGATATAGGCAGTAGAAACAAAAAAATTAAATGCCAATTTCCCATAACAGCATGACTGCATCAAAAACAATGTATCTAGGAAGGAAGGTTTGCAACGTTATACCTATTCTTAGAGAAAGTCTAGCCACATTACCCTTGCAGTAGAATTGTTGTTGTTCTTCTGCTTCTTCTTCAAGTAACAATATGCTCCTTCAGCAGTAGCAACACTCAAATAGTCATCTCCACCGGCCTCCTAGTGCACCACCATAGATAGCGGTTGACTATAACCTCCTAGAGGTAGAAAATGGCCTCCTACCTTTAGAGTAATCCACACGAACCACTAGGAAGTCCACGATGTACTACCAGAGCCAACAAGAAGGACTTGTCCCCTTTTGTTGGCATACTAGTCATTGACATGCTCTCCCATAATTGTTCTCATTTTTTCTCTCACTCACTATCCCTCCCTTTAAAGGGTAGGACTTGCTTAGGCTCTCTATTAGTTACTACAACTAGAGAGGACAACAATTGTCAGAGCAACTAACTCTCAATTGTGTGTGTTGGGAAGCCCCCAATACCCGTCTATTAGTGTAGGTCAAGATCAGGGTTCTCAGTCTATGCATGAGTAGAAGGTTCTGGAATGATAAATTTTTTGGAACCTACAAATGGAGAATCAGTCGGTTCACACACCCAACCAATCGGTTGGTGCATGAGCCAGTCGATTTGCGTAGTTTCTTATTCTGAATCACATTGGTATTCAATGCCCAATTAATGTTAAACATGACATCAACATAAATCTTTGTTCTAATCAAATTGGTCACTAAACCGGATAACCCATAGGGTGAACCAGTCATTTCACATTGTGATACGGTCATTTCACAAGTGAAATGGTCATTTCACTTGTCCAATTCAGGCAAAGTCCAACCAATATTGATTTTAATTGACCTAACACTCCAACCAATCAGTTCAACACTTGAACCGATCGGTTCAGAGTCCAGTCAATCAATTTTGAACTTCAATTGTTTGATTGAATACTGAAACACCTTTAGTAATCAATCTAAACTTCATTCATGAATAAAATCCTTTAATCCGAGTGTATCCTATGTGTGTGACCCTATAGGTCCAGAATTACATTGGCAGTGAATGTCCATAACCAATTATGACATAACAAGCAAAGAGTGGTGCCTAGTCGCACATCATTTCTACCCACGTAATTCAAAACGTTGGAGAACAACTTCAACCTACAATTTGTGATTAGTGTTATCATGATCATTGTAACATCCCTGACCTGAGTTATGAACTAACCCTAGGTGTTTTGCTTAAATATGTGATTAGATGTTTGTGGTTATCTTTTGATATGTAATTAAAGCTTATGAGGAACATATATTTTCTTTTCAGTCCTTTTTGAACAATGTTGTAATATTGTTTTGTTAAATATGGACTAATGTGCAAATTACCCCATCAGAGGGGTTTACTTGCAAATTGCACATGTTAAGATGTTCCTATGATGTTAAGACATCATGAGAATGAATATGATGTAGTGATATGGATTCTCCAAGCTTGGGCACCAAGATATAGCTTGTAGAGCAATCCTTGTGCTTTAAAACCTAGTTTTGGTGTAAAGTGCAATTTACCCAAAACTTAGGGTGAAACATGTAAAATATACCCTCTAGAGTGTCTCTCATGATTCTTGCCATCATTTAGAGCAAATAAAATGAGGAGGGCGCCTCATTTGAAGGATCAAATAAGAAAGATAACCTTTATATCTAAGTAACCAAGTTTTATGCAAAATGACCCTTTTATATATGCAACTTAGTAAGGTGTTTGGTTCCTTTTCCCTTTAACCTTGGATAAGGGAGAGGTTTTGCATGTGATAAGAAGGGAGAGACGTGGCTAATAAAGTGGAGAAGGGCTTGGTAGATATAGTTGACAAATAAAGGAAATAATCCTCTTTGCCTTGAAAATACCCAAAAACATATAAGTGCATCCTTTTAACAAGCAAGGGATCGTTTCCCTTCATTCCTTCACTTATCTTCTTGCTTTGGCCGACTAAGGAGAAGCTCAGTATCAGAGGAAGACGACCAAGCTGGTTTGGGTAAGTTTTGACCATCACCTAGCTCGAATTCATGGAGGAAACCCTAGTACAAGGTTGGTTTGTTAGTTTTTCTTACACAACTCTTCTTTCTAGCCATCTTCTCCATCCAAATCTTGAAGAACGGACCTTGGAAGACCTATGGAGCTCAAGCCACCATTAAATCTACGAAGCTTGGAGCTCTGGATCAGTCCTAGAGGGGGGTTTTATAACTCTAACCCTTAAGTTTTGCTTATGCATCTTCCTTTCATGAAAACGTTGCTTAATCTCCTTCCTTAGACACTTCTAAGTGTTCTTGCAAGCTTGTCCGTAAAGAACAGTCCTTGTTCTTGAGGTATAAGATGATGACGTTATTTCCAAAGTTAATCCTAAACTTTCTTTAGCAAATGGTCTCCCACCTCTTGCTCAAACGGTTTGCAAAACCGTTTGAAAGCAAACGGTTTCAAAACTATTTGAGAGCAAACGGTTTCACAAGAACGTTTGGGGAGCAACCGGTCCAAAACCGTTTGGATGGGTTAATCAGGTGTTGACCATTTGTAGATCTGTTGTAAACATTATGGACTAATCACCCACCAAAAATCATCATCTAATTCCAAGTAAATCACCAATTGAAGGTCCATTAGTCCCCTAAACCCTAATCGGGTTTATTGCTGATTTCAATAATGCAATCATGTTGAAGTTTGGGTTGAGTGGCCCAAACGGTTTCAAAACCATTTGGGGATCACCCAAACGGTCTCAAGACCGTTTGGTGATCACCCAGGACCGTTTGGAGGTCTAGGGTTAAGTGGGGTTGACCAATTGAGGGTCTAATCATATCAAGTTGTTGAGTAATTAAATGTTGATTTTGTGAGCTAATCTAGGGTTCAACCCTTAAGTGAATGACTTGGTTTTTGATAAAATAATGGGAAAATAGTCTCAAGACCATTTGGAGGTCATCCAAACGATCCCAAGACCGTTTGGGGTCAGGTCATGACCCAATTGAATGATGGTTCAATGGGTTCAACATCAATTAAATTCATGTGGATACATGTTGAAGGGTGATAGTTTCCAAACCCTAATTGGTGATCAATTGAGGGTCAAATCATTTGAGGGTTGACTTAATTGACTCAATTGATAAGTGGCTAACCATTGCATGATCGATTGAGGGGTTTAACCTTGGAAACCCTAACTCAATTGGATAGGTTGAGGCACTTTTTGGTCCATGCAGTTTTGAGGGTGTTTGGTCCAAACGGTCTCAAGACCGTTTGAGTCCAAACGGTCCAAACGATCCCAAACCGTTTGGTGGCCATGTGGTTTCAAGATCGATTTGTCCATATGGTTTCAAAAGTCAAAGTTGGACAAACGGTCAACGAGACCAAACGGTCTTCACCTCATCTAGGGCAAACGGTCTTGAGGGTGTACTTTACCATGCGGTTTCAAAAGTCAAAGGGACCAAACGGTCAACAACTCCAAATGGTTTCAAAACTGTTTGGAGGTTGAAAGTGTAAAACCGTTTGGGGTCTATTAAGGTCAAGAACGCTTGATGCCTTAGTGGTCAAGATGGTTTAGTAGTTGATTAATTTAAACCCTAAAGGTACCTAAAGTGATTAAGGGAACAAGTAATTAGTTGATTGACGCATGTTATGGCCAATGGTGAACATTACAAAAGTACCCTTAGTGGGATAGTGTGACTAATACCCCTTGATCAAGCAAACCCTAATGACCATAATGGTGATGACAAGACTTATGTTAACAAGGTTGATTTGACTTAACCTAATCAAGAGTGGTGTAAACATCATCTAATAGTAAGAGGAGAGAGAATATTCCCTATATGTATGAGAATCAAGTAATATACTTCCAATATGTATGAATACATCTAATAGGGTATGATCCTTCATAAAGAGATCATGGAAATCCTAATTATGATGGTTAATGAATCTTAAACTAATTTGAGGGCATTAATGGAAGTAATCCACATACATAATGTTGGTATGATCTTAATTCACTGTAATGTGAATAGTAAACCCTAATCTAGGGTGATGCGATGATATGAACAGTAAACCCTAATTTTGGGTTATGCTTTTAAGCATGAAACTCTATGATTGAAATATGATATTAAGGAATCATTATTCCCAATTAAGATAAAGGGGTTGAATAACCCTAATTGAATTGATTAGGGAAAACCTAACCCTATTAAGGGTATAATGGTACAACCCTTGAGTTGAAAGGTTATCTTTGTTTTGTAATGTGTTGATATAGAGATAAATTGTCTAATATCCAATGTTTTAACCATGCAGGTTTTTATAAAGAAGTGATCATAGCCAGGTAAGGGTTATGATGTCATATTCATTGAAAGCATTTTATAAGCTTTATGAATAATGATATGCTATGTTGCCTAGTTTAAGTGGTAACATATGAGATTGATAGGTTGTATGAGCCATGAGCAATACCTACATTGTTATAATCAAGGTCATGTTGTTAAATGACTTGATGACTATATGTCACTTGGTAACAAGTGTTATGATGACCTAAAGGTTTGAACACCCCTATTTTTGAATCATGATGATGAGATGGTTAGGGATTGATATCCCAATGGTAACTGATGTGAAATGAACTTGATATAATTAGTACTCTTTCTTTATAGCAATTGTTTTAATGGTTTGTGTTTGAAAACATACCTGATGTTAAAAGAATGCTATAATGTACTTAAATAATCAAGTATAATGATATCATGTAGAGCCCTGATCATAGATCCATCATTGTCAGTAGTTTAATGATGGTGAAACAGGTTTTCCTAAGGGAACTCTTGGAGAACATACTTTTGAGTATGTTGGGGTTATGGACGTGAATATCCTTACGTCCTAATGTAGGGATTGATGTGATATGTACTTTAATATCTCATTCCTTCATTATATGTTTATGTCGGGATGATGTATCACTAATCTCCCGATGATGTTGTTAATGCCGCATCGGTGTGAGATAAACAAGAAATCCCTCGATGGCGAAGAGAGTACAAAATGCCACTGTAACTCTAATAGCGAAGTTGCCAGAATACCCTGGAAAGCTATTATAGCAGAGACACGAGATGTCATGCATGTTGATCCTCACACTGACTGAGGAAGATGAGGTCATAGGAATCCGGCTCTTCTGATGACCTATGTATGGTACCGATTGCAATTTCGTAATGGTCGATTGGAGTATGAGAGGTGTAACTCATCTCCTCATGGCATAATAATGTATGAAAAACATAATCATCCGTGTAGCATAACTGCTTAGGTTGAACTACGAGAAACAATGATTGATGATACATTGTTTATGTTATTCTAGTTGAATGACTAGCATACATATTCTTCATATTCCTTATTGAGATATGCCTTGATATTCAATTAAGTTATAATTGAAATGATTGCCTAAGAGAATGTTGTTGTACTTAATATTAATCCTGCTGTTGAATGTTTAAAGTTCTATTGTTTATTGTTATTTCTCTATTTTAATAACAAAGCTTCTAGCGGAGAGTTATAACTCTCACTAGGACAATTATTCAAATTGTCTCACCCCCGTGGGATTCGAATTTTTAGGTAGACGCCAAGGATGAAGGAATCCATTAGAGGGTGAGTAGAAGCAGCAGCAACATCAAGGACAACAGTGAATCTTAGGTGGAGACACTGTCTGTCAAGTCTTGTAGATAGTATGTCCTATGTGTTGTCTCTGTACTCTCAGGTCCTAGGAGTCGGTAGATGTTTAAAGTAGATCTGAGATTTTGGCTTAATGCCTCGAGATTTTTTGTATCTTGCTTTGTATAGTTAACAGAGCAATTGATGTGGTAATCACTCGAGATGTGATTTTACAGAGATGTAATGATGGATCAAGTTGTAAATAACCTATCTCGTTTCTTTATGGAAAAGTTTTATTGTTTAACGACCCCTTTCCAAAAAGTTTTAATTTTTAGTGATTTTTAATAATTCCACTACTAGTTAATCGCTTCCGCATTCATTGATCTCGTTTTGGCGATTCAATCACCACAATCATATAGTTCCTTTTTCTATGATATCTAGATTGAACTCGAGGGATGGAATCATCAACCTCTCAAATTTCAATCCATGTTCCTTGAACTAGAGCAGACTCTCTAAGATGTATGTGAGTTCACATATCACATATTGAATCACATGAGTACGGTCATACATTTCTTAGTCTCTCTTATCAAGAGGCCATGGATATCAATCTCCTATAAGAGGGAAAAATCCCATCTACATCACTCACACTCAGTCCCCATGTATCACAACTACCCAATCATCAATGTTATGGCAATCCTTATATAGGGTTACGTTAGATGATGTCAAAGTATACCAAACAATATGTGATGAATGTAGTGACTTCAGGTCTAAGAACTATAATCACCACTATCACTATAAGAGCTAATTCTAACTACCATTTCATGGTCTCCATGAATCACTCTCATGGTGGGTCTTTCTGATATATTTTTTCTCTAACATGTACATGTGTGCTTGACTTGATATCACATATCATGACTAATGAGACTTTGTCATCAGTCAACACACACTTTAGTCTTTATGTATTATTGTTGTCTATTTTGCTTTCAAAGTAATATCTAATTAGGGGCATAACAAGAATGTATGTGCTCTTTGCATTTGTATGATCTCATTATTCAAGTCACATACTTGAAGACATACGTCATCGAGTAACATCATTCTTTAGACATCTACTATGTATGTGTCATCATCACATGACTGAGACAAACATAATAGACATAATTTACCTGTATTATTACCAAGTCAGGTATTTAATGCCACATTCCAATCATCATATGATTGGTTCTCTAGGCATACATACCAACAATAAGATGATGCAAGCTTTAGGTTTAACCAAAGAAGTACTACATGCATGTCCTAACGACTACATGTTATATAGAGGTGAAAAATCTCATCTAGATGAGTGTCTATGGTGTAAAACCTCCAGATGGAAGTTTGAGGTTGATGGTAGAGAAAAGAGGTCAAGGGTAACAGCTAAAGTTTTTCATTAGCTCTCAATTATACCTAGATTGAAGAGAATGTATTATTGTAGAAGAACATCTAAGTTGATGACATATCACCATACTAGTCTAAGACAACTAATGGGGAATATGATTCACCCTAGAGATGCAAAACTTTGGCAAGACTTTGACAGAAAAAATCCTAAATTTAGTAAAGAACCTTGAAATGTAAGACTTGTACTATCTTCTGATGGTTTCAGCCCTTTCAACATGGCATATGGAATCAACACAAGTATTTAGCTCGTGATTCTCATAAATTACAACTTAACTCCTTGTCTTGTAATGAAACAATCTTATTTCATGATGCATATTCTTATTAATGGTCCAAAGTCTTCTAGAAAAGGTATTGATGCATACCTACAACCATTAACAGATGAATTGAAAATTCTATGGACAGAAGGTGTAGACACATATGATGCTGTAAAGGGAGAAGCTTTCAAAATGAGAGCAGCCTTACTAGGAACTATTAGTGACTTTCTTGCATATGATATGCTATCTAGTTAAAAAAAGGAGGAAAATTTGGATGTCCTGACTGTCACATAAATACAGGTTCGACTTATCTCCCATATAGTTGTAAGTATGTGTACATGCATGGTAGATTTCTTCTAATGGATAATCCTTAGTGTCATGATAAACATCACTTTGATGGTCATACTGATCTTAATCCTCCACCCAAACCTCGTTCTGGTGATGAAATTGTTGAAATTTGGAAATATTTTGATAATAAAATATTTGGTAAAGGCACAGATAGTGAAACACAAGGGAAGAAAACACTACATCCTGGTTGGAACAAAATGAGTATATTTTTAGCTTCCATATTGGAAAATAGTATTGGTTTGTCACAACCTTGATTGCATGCATGTTGAAAAGAATGTTAGTGAGAATATATTGTGTTGGTTGTTGTTAAAGGATGGGAAAACAAAACACAACCTCAATGCTCGACTAGACTTCCAACATTTTCTTAAGATTAGATAATTTTTATGGCCAAGGATGTGTCCTGTTTCTAAAAAGTCTTATCTTCCTCCTACATCGTATAGTATGAAAAATGAGGAAAAGGAAACATTCCTCTCATTTCTAAAAGATCTAAAGCTTCCATATGGATTCTCATCTAATCTTTCCAATCTAATTCACATTGAAGGAAAAAGGATAATTGGAATGAAAACCCATGAGCACCATGTTCTAATGCAATACCTGCTTCCACATGCAATTAGAAAAATAATGACAAAACATGTTGCAAAAGCTTTAAATGAGTTGTCTTTATATTCCAAAGACTTGCATGGAAGAACAATTGGCGTCAAAACAGTGGTGAGTCTTGAAAAGTCAATCCCTACTACTATGTGCAAGGTTGAAAAGTTTTTCCCGAGATCATTCTTTAATATTACAGTTCACTTGGTGGTTCACCTTGCAACTCAAAAACAATTTTGTTGGGCATGTTCGCTTTAGATGGATGTACCCCATCGAGAGGTATCTCTTCAACGTAAACATGTAAGGAATAAAAGTAGACCAGAAGGTTATATTGCTAAAGACTTTTTGAGGGATGAAGTGTCTACCTTTTGTTCCCGCTACTTAAGTGATGTTGATTCTAAGCTAACTACGTGTGATGTATTTGAGGATGGTCCATTTGAAAGTGAAAGTGTTATTTCTCTTTTTGGTTGATGAAATTCATCAAGCACATTGAGTTATTTTGTACAATGAGGAGCTCATCTCTCCTTATATAAATAAGTATGAATTTCTTTAGTTTTTACCTTTTTGTTACACATGAAATTTAAAAATGTAATTCCCTAATTGTAGGCACCATGAAAACCTTATACGAAAAAAGAAACCAAGTTGGACTGTTGATGAAATCCAATTATATCAACATAAGAACGTTGTTAGTTGGTTCATTGTGTATGTAAGTGCAATGAATGCCTAGATGTGTGTATTCATTTTGAAAACAAAAATGTATTATCTTTTTTCTATATTTAACAGGTTAGACAGTTGGGACGTCATCCTAATTTACCACAAAGGGTCAAGTGTTTATCTCAAGGACCGTCCATAAAAATGCCATCTTATCAAGGTTTTTTCTCAAATGGATATAAATTTAAAACAAATAATATAGAGTGCACTAGAGTGACACAAAATAGTGCAGTGACAATTGTTGTTCCAGGAGATACATTATATTATGGTGTTCTTTGTGATATTTATGAAGTTCCTTTCCCCAATCTAGATTCATACCACCTTTTGAAATGCAAATGGTATGATACTGAATGGGAGCGACAATGATTGTTGTTGACTTCCATTTGACCTCTTTGGATACAACAAGATAAGTTTTTTTTGATGAGCCAATTATTTTTTTTGAGCATGCAATACAAGTATTTTACTCTTTAGATTCTGAAGATGGAAATTGGAGTGTGGTATGCCTATAAATTGCTTGAGATACATATGATATGCATGTTGTTTACCTAATCAAACAACTTCAAAGCTTAATGATATTACAATGGAATCTGTGATGAACATTGGGGATGATTGTTGTGTAGGGCCCCTGACCTAGCTTAATGCTAATTTGTGTTTATCTTGTTTAATAAGATGTTTAGAACTCTAATCTAGTCTCTTTAGATGTTCAAAGATCATGAAAAGGGGTTAAGTTTCCAGTTTGAGTTTATTTAGATGTTGTTTGTGCTTTATGTGCTATAGATCTTTTACCAAACTTTATTCGAAAAACATGCCTTTTGTGTTTTCTGTTTCCCATTCTGTTTTGTCAGTTTGTCCTCAAAATCCTTTCCCAGTCATCTTCGAAATGGCTTAGTCTGATGCCAAACAGGAGCATCACTAGTGGATCTGTATACACGGCTCCCGCGGACTACCACTGGCAATGAATGTTGGCTATGAATAACGTGAGCTTAGAGACTATAATGGAGTCTATGGAGGTGGGGCGCGCGATTGACTTATCGGATGATACTATGGCAACCGAATTAGCCATGGCGGACGCAAATATCTCTGCAGCTAATTCTGTGAGCTTAAATAAATTCACCGGCGTCTCCGGCTCCCGTGTAGGTGGTCCTTCGGTAAAACATTGTCTTCTTATACAATTCTGGCATTTATAATTATTCTTTTTTATATGTTAAATAAGTGAACGATGGGTGCCATTTCTTCTCAATATCCAAGGTTTGCATTCATTTCCCATAATTGTGTCATCAATCCAAGAAGCTGACGGTAGTTGATATTCTCATTCAAGAGTTAAAAAATGATGTGAACTGATATAACTGCCTTTGTTAGAGTAATCCTCATAGTAAACTATTTACTATTGTGTATTGATCTTAATGTCTAGGGATCTTACCAAGTGGGTATGCTACGACTTGTCTACACATATACCTTCCTCATGGTTGCAGAATGGTCTATTCAGCCTAAGTTGCAGTCACTCATTAGCGGTGCTAAATTCAGCCCTTGATAGATGCCTCAATCTAGATTAATTAGATAGATTATATGACAAGGAAGTTTTAATCCGGAATGCTCTCCTTGTAAATTCATATTAGATTTCATTACATGCAGCAGCAACAATTGTAAATTAATTAACGAGTCACGTCAGATGTAGATAAGAAACTGAAGAATAAATAGAATAACAAAACAGAAAATTAAACAAGATTAGAAACTAAGACCAGATCGTCTATTAAAAAATGAATGTGTTGCTTAAAGAATTCAGCAGCTCATAATCCTTCTGGATAAGCGTCGTTCCTCTAGTTGACCCGGTCACGAACATGTAGAAGACGTCTCGCATGTGCATTGATGACGAACCTTTGCACAACCAGTGCAGATCAACAACTGCAGATGCCTCCACCCGACAGATAGCGCCTTTTGGGAGAGAAAGGAAGGAAGGATTCGCTTTGCACAAGAGAAGAAAAAAAACTCTACGAAATAGTTCTAGAGCGACGGCAGAAAGTGACTGGATTAGGGTTTACAAAACACAAGCATGAACGGTTGATGGCTGATATTTGAAATATGTGTATAACACTAACAACCACCGATTTATTTATAGCTCTTTCACGCCCCCATGTCCTATTCCTAGTAACACCCGATCATGTGACTGCTCTTGTATACAAAACAGAAAACAAATTTGTTTAGTAAAGAAACAATTAATTAAATTTGTAATTAATTACATAGTCGTATGTTTGTGTAAAAAGAAGACGGAAGACAGAAGATAATTCTCACAACCCACAAGCCCAGGCATGCACTACGTCAGGCTAGGCCAGGTGTGTTGTGGTGCGCATGTGCTTGGGTGTGTGATGTGATCACCATACCCAATAAGGAGGTGAGCATACTCTCCCCTATAGCCCTTTGGACACTAGGAGTGAGCAATGTGGGACTATAGCTCTTCCCATTTGCATAAGACACAAACCTACATATCCTCTAAGTACTTGTTGCACTACATCGGGTTTAACTGATGCTAAATAAATGATTGTAGCAGCTAGAAAATATCAGATCAGAGTAGGCAGTGGAAACAAAAAAATTACTATTTGTGCTCCTCATAAGAGCAAGATCGTGTCAACAATTATGTAATGAGAAGGATAGTTTAACGAGTTCATACTTGGTACTAGAATAAGACTAGTGACTATAACTTATTACAGTAGTCGTGCACTCCTAGTTGTACTAGAATTTGTCTGCAAAAACTCCTAGTTGCTCTTAGACTGTGTTTGTACATCTCCTGGTCTTTACTACGGATGGAAGACTTGAACAATATCTTTAGTAACTCGAGGTCTCACCACGGACTGTAGGTTGACATTGTCCTCCTAGCGGCAGACATCATCCTCCTCGCCTCTAGAGAAATCCACACAGACTAACTCTAACTTATGTTGTTCTAGTAAAATAAATATAAAGTAATTGTCTCTCCCGTTAGTGTACTAGTCACCAACTTACTCTCCCACAATTATTTTTCTCTTGCTATCCCCCCTTTAGTGGGTAGGACTTGCTCGGGCTCTCTATTGGTTACCACAACCAGAGAGGACAACAATTGTCAGAGGCAATTCAGTTGTATTTTGGGAAGCCCCCAATACTCGTCTATTTATAGGAGGGGTTAGGTTATGGGTTCCCAGTCTGTGTGGGAGTGGAAGAAACCAGAAGATCGTGGATTTTTACATCTTATGAGTTCCAAAGCGGTCAATTGGCAATCGAATCGGTCAATTCATATGCGAGTCGATCGATTCTTAACCCAAACTGATTATTTTACCATGTTTTCCAATCGCATATTGGCAATTCGCTTCTAGATAATGTTAAACATCAATTCATTGCACCAATCAAATTGAGCAAGTGAAACGATCAACTTTTCTCATGAATTTGGAAAAGTAAGTAGAACCTTCGGTTGCCATGACTGAGTCGATCGGTTCATTAGGTGAACCAGTCGTATCACCCAACCTGAGCCAATCAGTTCTCTCAGTGAGCCGATCGGTTGGTGTCCCGATTGATGCAAAACTCAGCCAAATCAATATTTAATCTACTTGACACTCCAAATGGGCATCTCAACACTTGAACTGATGGGTGATAGTCTAGTCAGCTAATTTATTTCTTGAATTGAATACCTAAATACTTTAGTAATCAATCCAATCATCATTCATGATTAAAATCCCCTTCTAGATGAGCTTCTATGTGTGTGATCTTATAGGTCCCATATCATGTGGGCGGTGAATGTCCATAACTAGTTTATGTCATCACAAGTAAAGAATGGTGCCTAGTCACATATTAGTGTTGCCCAAGTGAATGAAAAATTGGAGAACAACTTCAACCTACAATATGTATGATGTGTTATAGTGATTATATAATTTCTTTGTCTCTAATATCTGAAATAAACTCGAGGCATGGAATCATCATTCTCTCAATGTTCAATCCATATTCCTTGAACTAGAGCAGACTATCTAAGATATATGTGACCTCAATATCATATATTAATTCGCATGTCCATTCGCATACTTTTCTCAGTCTCGCTTATCAAGTGGCTAGGATATCAAACTCTAGTAGGAGAGACAAATCTCATTTACATCACTCACAGTCAATCTCCATGTGTCATAGCTACCCAATCATCACTGCTACAGCAATCCTTATTCAAGGTTACATTGTCAAAGTATACCAAACGACATGTGATGAGTGTAGTGACTTTAGGTTTACGAATCACAATCACCACCTTCACTATAAGTGATGACTATGACCACCGAGTATGGTTCCATGTGTCATTCTCATGGTGGGTCTAACCGATACACTGTTATCTAACAAGTATCTATGTGTTTGGCTTAATATACCATATCATGACTAATGATATTATGTCATTAACTAACACAAACTCTAGTATTATGTATTATTATTGTCTGTCTGCCTTCCACAGTAACAACCGACCAGGGACATAACAAGAATGTACATACTCTTAACATTTGTATGATCACATTATTCAAGTCACGTACTTGAAGACATACATCATTCATAATTTTCATTCTTTATACATTCATTAAATTTCCCATTATCTCATAACTTAGTGAAATAGAATGCATTGGAAGCTTTCCTTTGTTATTATTAATCAAATACTTTATGTTATAGGCCATGTCAATCAATCACATGATTGGATCTATGGTACCATACCAATAGACTCCCACTTGTACTTAGAGCCAATCACCCATGGATATCATTTTGAGAGATTCCAAAATACATCATATTCCTATTGCACAAGTTCTAATCCAGTGGGTTAGCAATACTTTTTCTATTAGTCACTATATTATATGTTTCTCATCTCTTCGTTGTGAGATGAAACGATTGTAATATGGTATCTGATATTCCTTCCCTAACAAGTAGCTCGGTTTTTGTCATAGTATCTCTACTACATCATCAATGGTTGGAACATTTTTTAAGTTCATCCATATGAACTTGCAGATCCATATAGTATCCATTTTGGGGTTCTCAATACCAGGATACTCGGATTCTATTGTAGAATAGAATTAATGGCATGTAGTTCAGAACCCTTCCAAGTCAAACATATTTTATTGTGATTACTTTTGTCATTCTAGAAGCTTGCATCAATATAATCCTTTGCACCCAACTCTTCCTTGTTGATATGCCTTAGCAACTTATCCTTAAGTACTTCACAAGTACTAGTGGATGATTTAGTGACATTCCAATCCCTTGTTAGAAACTAACATCATATTGTCATGTCTAGTACATAAAAGATTATATGGGATGAGTACATTATATAGCATACGTGATAGATCTATTTTCTAGTGGACATGGCATCTTACTCATGTCTTTCCATTCTTCACAATAATTGGAACTTAGTGTTCATGAGTGACCAATATCGATTCTTTCTCATTTAATCATAAATGTTGAACTCTTTCAACATCTTGCTATTGTATGCACTTAGGTTTAGGTTATGAAACTTTCAAGAAGTATCTCTATAGATCTTGATCCCTATCACATAGGATGTTTCACCTAATCCTTAATTGTTGAAGGTGTTTTCCATGCTAGGTCTCAATACTCACAATATTGAGATGTTATTCCCCATGCATGTGTGGAATATTCATATATGATCCCACCAATTTTTTTGTAATCACAGATTTCATCTTTTATCTTGATTCAAGTCAAACTCTTTGACTATTTATCAAGTCAAAGATCCCATTTCTGAGATGGTTATTTCAATCCCAAGTTTGTACATTGTTAAATTCATGAAGTTTATAAAACCTTTAGGCTATGTCACGTACACATACTTTCAAATATTCCTTTTAAGGAACCCTATTTTAACCTTCATATGCCAAATCTCATAGTCTTTTCTAGCAGCAACAACAAGCATGACGATTGGTGAAGGTTTTTTTCTTGTTCAACAAGTTAAATTGATTTGAAAACATGTGTAACCAATTTGTCCCTTTATGCTATCCATGTAGGTCTTTCCAATGAAAACCCAACTTTGCCTAATGGGGTTTACCCCTTTTAGTGTACATGGACTAAATAATGGCCTTAAGCCATTTCTCATATTCAAGTCCTCAATAGCTTGTAGTTGATTTGTTGTCTCATCATTTTATGACCATCCCATCTAAGTTGTTAGATTCACAATCTTTCAATCTCAAATGCATTCTACTAGAATTATGAGGTTCTATGTTACATAAGGAACTTGAGATTCCACAACAACTTGTGATTGTCAATTGTTCTTATTGCACCTCTTTGTTGATCTCAAACATTTGGAGTTCTACTTTTACTCCCACTAATTCTTTTAGAACTCAGTTATCCTTACAAAAAAAGATTTTGTTATTGGATTGGGATTAATATCAATATTCAAAAATTATGGTTTGTGAATAAACTTTTCAAGAAACTACTTTCTTTGTATAAGTCTTCAACCTTAAGACATATCGGGACATTCCCATCACATATGATGTCTTTTGAACCATTTAAAATGGTACATCATTCTAGTGTTATATATATATATATATATATATATATATATATATATATATATATATATATATATGGGCTCATCTTTAATCCTCGTGTGGGTAGCTACCCGCGCAACCTTGTTGATATTTTTTTTAAATTTTTTTTGGCAATTGTAGAGGAGCATTTTATCTAGCTCCCCAAAAAATTTGATCCAAAAATAATATCATTTGCCCTACCAAAATCAAAAAACTCGTCCATATATTTACTTACTGTATATTTTCTGTGCAGTTACTTTTTAGTAACATAGTTACTTTTTATATCAATACAGTTACTCTTTTGATCAGAAGAGTTACTCTTGTGTAACATATAGTTACTCTTTTGTATGTGTGAGTAGCCAGCGGGTAGCAAAAATCTGGTTACTCATGCGGGTAACGAACGAACATTCTATATATATATATATATATATATATATATATATATATATATATATATATATATATATATATATATATATATATATATATATATATATATATATATATATATATATATAGAGAGAGAGAGAGAGAGAGAGAGAGAGAGTCAGGCTAGAATACACTCGAGTGTACGGATCGCATGAATACACTCAAGTGTGTTTGTATATCGAGACTATTTTTTACAAAATGTAAACCGTTGATCTTCACCGTCATACTATAACTAGGCTACATACAAATTTTGAGCCCATTTGGATGAGTGTAAGTCACTCATCCAAGGGCAACAAGATCGACGCGTGAAACTAATTTGAAATATATAATTTTTGCGATCTTCATAACATGAGCTATACATATCCAAATGTGCTCAAATTTTGTGTATGAGTTGTTCACGAGATGTTTAAGAAGATCAACGGATTAGATTTTCAAAAAAAATATTGCATCATGAAAAACTACTTGAGTGTATTCCGCTCCGGATACACTCGAGTGTATTCTAGCCTGACTCTCTTTCTCTCTCTCTCTCTCTCTCTCTCTATATATATATATATATATATATATATATAATCAGTGTATATAATGGAATATAAATAACTACCTCTAGCATTTATTCTATAAGATCTTCATGCATCAACATGTATAATCTCTAATATAATTTTTGCTCTCTCCACTATACCTAGTGAGAGATGATATGTCATGTTGCCCATAAATAAGATTTGCATGTCTCTTGTTGGTTCAATAATGAAAAGAGTCTAGATAAACATCTATATGTATTGTAGAAATGCACTTCTCAAATATGTGTTCTAGATGACAATGCTAGAGATTGTTTGAGTTATCAAATATAATCCTTTAGTATTCTCAAATAAATATTCATCTTGAGATTCTTTCATCATTAGATGATTGGCCATTTCCATACAAGGTCTCATCTTTGAAATAGAAACATTAACAACTCTTTATTTATTCATCATCATTGCCATACAAGATGCATAAACTAAAATGTTTCTATTTATTGGCATTATGAAATAGAAGTTCAACTAACTATATTACATGTCCAGTGGGCTAAGATAAATTTAAATGTAGACTAATGCTTCAGCAGCTCTTGCTCTGCATAGTCCATCTTTGTCCTTCCACAAAAGCTTTACTTCTTATCAGATCCTGCACATCACATATGTCAGGTCTCTATCTGGTATCACATACCAAGATGAAGAAGTAACCAAATTTATCTTATAATGTTTATACCTGAAGTAGAGGTCTTTGTCCCCCTTCCTTCTTCTTCTTTAGTTCCTCTAACTTGAGAGGGCAATTTCTTTTCCAATGTCCAGACTAGTAACAATGGTGAAAATTGCTTTTTTTCTTTACTCCTCCCTTTGCCTTGAGATCTGAAGACTTTGGCGTCTATCTAGATTTATAGCTCTTCTTATCTTTTCCTTAGCCTTTAGACTTTCCCTTTGTCTTGTTGATCATCATCATAAATATGGACTTGTCTTTCTTCATTTGTACCTCAGTTGTTGTCAACATGCCCAATAACTTTGTCAACAGTTTGTCAAAGCCATTCATATTGTAGTTCATGACAAACTGACTGTATGACTTTAGCAGGGACTATAGAACACGTCAGTGGCCAACTCTTAACACAAGGGGAATCCTAGTCTACCCAAGTTCTCCACATACCCAATGAGTTTGAGTACATGAGCACCTACTAGATCTCCTTTTGCCATGTTGCACTTGAACAACATTTTGGAGACATTGTATCTCTCTTGTCTTGCCTGATCTTTGAACATGTTCTTGAGATGTGTGACCATCTTAATCACATCCATGTTCCCATGCTACCTCCACAACTCATAGTTCATGGAGTATAGCATCAGATACTTAGCATCCACGACATCTTCAGTATGCTTCTAGTAAGCATCCTTGTCAGCCCTTGGTGCATTGTGAAGGGGTTCATCTGGCTCTAGCTTCTCCAAGACATAGAGCTTGTGCTCTTATGTGGAAATGATTCCTAACATCCTAAACTAGTCGTGGAAGTTGTTCCTATTTAAATTTTCCTTCTCAAGGACAGATCATAGAGAAAAATGGTTGTTGTTTGTTGCCATTTGATTCTACAAAAGAATTTGCAATTTTATTAAAATCTCATTTTTTGATTTGATTTAATTTGATTCAAATTTTGATGATATTAATTAGTTATTTAATTACTATTGCTTTCACTATTTTGATCAAATTAACAACCCTCAGAATATAGCTATTTTCCAAGTTACAATGCATCTATTCTCACTCAAAACAACACTCCAACTTCATAATCATTTTTTCTACATTTTTGTACAGTACATTTATTCAAGTTTTAATAAAGATAACTCAACTGATCCACTAAGTGACAAAGCTAATTTTCAAACTAGCAGTCGAGTTTGTTCTGAGAAAGTTGACCGATGAGTCAAAATTAGTATTTCGTAGTTGATCAATTGGTCAAGTTCTGTGAGTGGGCAACTTGACTGATTGATCTCTCTAAAAAATCCATCACTGGATCGGTCAAGTTTCCAACTCGGTCGATAAACAGCTTGTGACAAATTTTTAAAATTGACATTTGAGTGATCAAACGTTGGAATTTAGTGTCCCTAATTTTTTCTCATCTTATTTACAAGTCATACCATCAATACAAGTGATTACAAAATTAATCTAAGGTCATTTGTAGTGATTTCTCAAAACACGCACTTGCAGTGCTTTTGACTTGTACTTGGACAAGCTAGGGCTTGTGTAATTTGATCCTTTTCATGTACCTAAAGCCTGAAATCAATCTTGAACAAATATATTAGATACATAGGAATGGAATGGTTAATTAATTATCAAAATATGAGTAATGTATAACTCTCAAGTTAATATTCTCCCCCTTTTTGACAATGACAAACCATTCATCAACTATATTGAAAATGGTATGTTAATTTATACCTTTGCCTTGTGAATTGTAGGGGGGTTCATGATTTAAACAATGTGAATTTCTCCCCCTCTATCTATTCTTACTCTTACCTACATAGTTAGTCTATCTACATAAAGCAACATGATGGATATACTGTGTGGTCCTTTAGAAAGTCACATGATAAAGCAAGTAATGAACAAGAAAAGGATCACATAGGCAATAAAAGCAATATGGTTGAGTTTCAATACATTGAACTTCTCTCCCCCTTTTTACATTACCAAAAAGGAAGGGGGTAGAAGAGCGTAGAAATAGGTCTTCTCCAAGTACAACCAAACATACATCCACAACATGCAATCTCAAAAACATACACCAAACAGAGACGAGAGAAACAAACAATCTAAGGAATAATCAAAATATGGTAAACATGGCACCAACTCGTGAGATATAGTATATCAAAGAGTAAGTGTACAAAGGATTAAGATTACAACTCAGAGAGTATGTCCTCAAAAACAACAACAAGCCAAAGTGATGAAAACTTGATGATAAAAATAGTACAGCTCAAAAAATGTGCCCAGATGTTTTTGGTACAAAATAGCCTAGAAAGATATATATGATTAGCATCTAGACTAAAAACTAGAAAATCTAAACATCTAGGTCATCTATGTCCACATCATCAACATTGTCATCAGCATCAGAAGCTTCTAGCTCACAGTCATGATCTTCATCTGAACATGCAGCAGAGAGAGCAACATCACTAGAGGCACCAGCAAATCCATCTGAACCATCATCATCCTCATCATCCTCAGAAGCCTCCCCATCTACAACAGCAGCTTCCACATCATCCTGGTCTGGAATCTCCTCACCAGTAAGGGAACCAAAGCCATGGTTGGGCCAACGGGCATTCTGCTCAGCCCAAGATATGCCAAGAGCATGATGCTCCTTGGCATGTGGGAAGGAAGGAGCATAAGTACCAAGACCACCACGTAGGGTGGCCAAAGGGCCAGTAGGAAGAGGCAGCACAGTAGGGATAGATCCACTAACAGTAGAGGGTGTAGAAATGAAAGCAGTAGGTGGAGGGGCTAGGTAAAAGTGATCATATTCATAGGATGAATAGTCACCTCCAGGGTAGAGTCGGTAGGGAGCATAAGGGTGTGTACATGATAGGTTCATGTCGTACATGATGGGTTCATGTTGCACATGATGGCATAGAGATCATGATGCATGTGCTCCTGAACCTGAAGATTATATGCATGTTGATGCATCATGTAGCCCATAAAGGTTTCTTTTAACACATGAGAAGAGGCACGGGCAGGTCGGGAAGGCTGAGGTGGTAGAGGTGGAGGTATAGGATCCTTGTATGGTAGAGGTAGGGATAGGCATAGGCTTCTGAAGTTTGACCTCACTCATACAAACTCCATTCTGGGAAGGTTTGTAGTGTAGGTAATGGAAAAGATATTTTCTAGTGGCAAACTAAAAAAGGCCACAAATCAGGACTGGGTAGGGTGGGTGGGTGCCACGGGTGTTCTTACTAGAGTCAAAATAGGTCATGTGGTGAAGGATATAATGAGATCATTTGACTCTGATGTTCTTCAAGAGACAGAACATAATTATTGTAGTGTTTTCTACAATTTCAGTCTGATTTTTCTTGGGATGAATATTGGAGTTAACAACTAGGGCAAGTATGTGGTTCTTGAAATCTAAGGAAGAGGAATGAATGGTACACTTCTTCCTATAGGGGAAATGAGGCTTATTCAAGTAATTAGGAATAGTAGGGAGAGTAATATCATATTGCTTGTAGAAGGCCTCATGATCAACTAGGTCAAAATACTCAAGGTAGTCCTTCCTCCAAGTGTCAATCACCTTAGTACCTGAGAAAAAGATGTTCAGGGTATCCTCAGAGACTTGGAGTGTCTTCCCAGCGATCATGGAAGTGAGGACTACTCGAGTATTGGGTGGTGGTATGAGTGTGTAATAATTTCATTGCAAGTTAGCATAGACTTCATGAACTGCTTTCATGCTAGTGATGGAATAGTTGTAGCACAAGCATTCGACACATAAGGTGGAGATATGGTGATTATATAGAAACTCGACTACTTGATCGATGACCCTTTGTCTACGTGGGGTTGGCTCAAAAAGGTCACGGAAAGGAAAAGGATTCCTAGGAAGGAGCTCCTTTGTACCTATTGAGAGCCTCATGGGAGACAAAGTAGGTATCGCCAAAGGGTATGACACACGAGTTCGAATACGAATATGGTACTCCAACTGGGGCCACTCTCTTCCTCCTATTAGACGCCATGGAGATGAAATAGAGAGGATGGAGAGAGAAAAAGCAAGAGAAACACCACCACAACACGTCCACACACCTAAGGTTGATGGGAAAGAGGTCAAGGGTGGTCGGTCTAGGTCGAACTTGGGCTAGGGGGAGGAAGGTCAGGGCTAGGGTTGAGAGCTTAAGGGAGCTAGAGGTTGGATCGGTCGATTTTTCTCTAGTTGAGAGGGAGAAAAGTCAGCCGAAGCTAACTTATGTTTACTACATCCCAGCCATCGATCGAGTTTTGTGACTCAAAAATTGACCAATATGCTCTTTAGAAAAGCTCTCGGCCATCGATCGGTTGAGTTGGCAACTTGACTGATTGTCCAACTGAACCAACATTAGAAATTCTAATTTCTAGCCATTAGAGTGCTAATTAAATTTATTTTTCAAGTCCATTTTGCATTTTAAACATACTTAGGCACATATCACTCGTCATTGGGTACTATTTTGTGATAAAATAAGTATTTTCGAAAAATACCCAAAAATAAGAGATAAACAAGGCAAAAAGAGCATGAAAAACTGATTTTTAGCATATTAGCAAGAAAAGATGATCAAAGCATAGGCAAAGCATATAGGATAAATGAAAACTAGCTAGAAGGCATATCAGATTCATTCAAAATAGTTATGACCAGTTTAGATCTAATAAAATTAAATTGCTCTCTAGCTAGAGGTTTAATGAAAATGTATGCCAACTGATTTTTCGTGTCCACATGCATGATATAGATATCCTTTTGGAAATGTGATCATGAAGAAAATGGTGACAACCCTCTATATGCTTAGCTCTTATGCAAGATAGGATTATATGACAAGTTAATTGGACTAGTATTATCATAATAGATAGGAGAATCGTCAAAATGAATGTTAAAGTCTTAGAGCATTTGCTTCATCCATAGGACCTAGGCACAACAAATCTCGACTGCAATGTATTTAACCTCGGTGGTTGATAATGCCACTATGCTCTATTTCTTGGAGAACCAAGACACTAAGCATGGTCCTAGGAGAAAGCAAGTGCCACTTGTTCACTTTTAATCAATCAAGCATCCTGCATAATCCACATCAGTATAAGTCATAAGAGTAAAGTCCCTTGACTTGGGATACCATAGACCAAAGTTTTGAGTTTTGGCTAAGTACCTTAAAATCCTCTTAATAGTTATAAGATGTAATTTCTTAGGATTTGATTGAAATCCAGCACACAAACCAGCACTACACATTATATCAGGTCTAGAGACAATTAAGTAAGGTAAACTTCCAGTCATACCTCTAAGAGATTTTCATCTACCTTTTCACCTTATTCATCCTTATCAAGTTTGGCGGTGTTTGACATGGGTGTGTCCATCATCTTGGTGTTCTCCATCCTGAAATGCTTAAGTAACTCACTTGTGTACTTGCCTTGGTTGATGAAGTTCCCATCTTTAGTTTGCTTGATTTGAAAGCTGAGGAAGAATGTGAGCTCACCCATCATAATGATATCAAATTTAGTCTAAATAAGATCACTAAATTCTTTGCAAAGATCAAGGTTAGTTCCGCCAAAAATGATATCATCAACATATATTTCAATGATAAGAAAATTGTTAGAAGTGTGCTTTAGAAATAAGGTAGAATCTACTTTGCCCATAATATACCCAAGATCTAACAAAAAGTTTTTTAATTTCTCATACCAAGCTCGAGGTGCTTGTTTGAGTCCATAGAGAGCTTTTTGCAACAAATAAACATGGTTAGATAAACTATCATGTTCAAAGCCCAGAGGTTGTGTAACATACACTTCCTCCTCAATAGTACCATTCAAAAATAAACTTTTAACATTGATTTGATAAAGAATAAAAATTTTATAACTAGATAAGGCAAGAAACATATGAATGGACTCAAGTCTAGCTACATGTGCATATGTTTCATCAAAATCTATACCTTCCTACTGACTATAGCTTGGAGCCACTAACCTTGCTTTGTTCCTTACCACTTTTCCACTTTCATCAAGCTTGTTGTGGTAGACCCACTTAGTGCCAATGATCTTTCTAACACTTGGTCTTGGCACTAGGGTCCATACTTTGTTCTTTTCAAATTTCTCCAACTCTTCTTTCATATCTAGATCCACTTATCATCCCCAAGAGCTTCCTTGACGTTCTTTGTCTCTAGTTGTGAGATGGAGGCAATGTTGGCTTGTTCTTTGTTGAGTGTAGCCTGTGTCTTCACTCTTTCAAATGGATCACCTAAAATCATCTATTTTTTATGATTCTTTACAAATTGGGGAGTTGGATCCTTCTTCTCTTTGCCTTTCTCTTCTTCTTGAATGACCACCTCTTTTCCCTTTTGGGTGATGTTGAGTTCTTTTAGAATAGGAATTACCTCACCTGTAACATCATCATTTGGAACAATATCTTTGATACAAAGGTGTTAGTCCCAATAAACTTAACATTTATGGATTCATCTACTTTAGCAAGATCAATATTAAACACTCTATAATCCTTGCTAGTAGTTCTATATCCAAGAAAGAAAGCCTTGTAAGATTTCAGATCAAACTTGTCGATAGAATCTTTTGTATTCAAAACAAAACAAGGACATCCAAAAATATGGAAATACTCGATAGAAGGATTTTTACCATGCCATAGCCCAGAGGGATTTTTTATTAAAGAGTGTCATACTCTAAAATCATGGCCCTAGCCATCTCCTATAAAGACCTATTCTTCCTCTCTACAACCCCATTTTGTTGAGGTGTTTGAGGTGAAGAAAAGTTATGTGCATAGCCAGATTCTTGACAAAAACGTTCAAAAAGATCATTTTCAAATTCTCCCCCATGATCACTACAGATGGAAATGATCCGACAAGAAGCTTCATTCTCAACTCATTTACAAAAACTTGAGAAAACATCAAGTGTATCACTCTTGGAAATGAGAAAGAAGGTCCAAGTATATCTAGAGAAATCATCGACAATAACAAGGCAATACTTGGAACCATAAAGTGATTGAGTTCTCATTGGTCCAAATTGATCAATGTGAAGAAGTTTAAGAGCTCTCTTGGTATTAAGGACTCCTTTGGATTTGAAGGAGGACTTGTTTTGTTTTCCTTGGGTACAAGGTTGGAATTCCTCATCCTTTTCAAAATCCAATTTGGGAAGTCCTTAACCAAGTCCTTTTTGCTCAACTTCTTCAACTGATGCATATTTACATGACCAAATCGACGATGCCAAAGAGAAATATCATTCAAGTTGACTACTAGGCATATATCAACAACAGGCTTAATAGAGTCAAGAAAAATTACATAAAGATTACCACTTCTAGTTCCCTCATATATGACTTGATAGGTGACGAATCTAGAATCAAGCATTCAAAAGAAGTATATAACATTAGGTAACTATTATCACATAATTGACTTACACTTATTAAATTATGATGTAGGCCATCCACAAAGAGAACATTCTTGATACACAAGGATTCACCTACATCACCCTCTCCTTCAAACTTACCTTTCTTGTTGTCCCCAAAGGTAACCGAACCTCCTTTCTTTTTAGTGAAGTTGTTGAAATCGCTTATATCACCTGTCGTATGCTTAGTGCAGCCACTATCAACAATCTATCTACCTTTTTCCTGCAAGAAATGAGAGTTTCAGTTCCCAAATCAAACTTTGGGATCTAGGTTAGCTTGGGGACTCCTTTCATCTTTAGGTTGGTCCCCTTAGGCTTGTAAGGACAATAAGTAGAGTAATGATCGTCACACTTGTAATGAGAATAAATCAAAGGGTTATTAGTGCCAAAATACTCTCCAATGAAAAATGTGGTTTCCTTACTCTTTTTCTTACATTTGCCTTTGTTCTTGCCCTTAGGTGCTCCCCCTACAAATCCCAAACCACTAGTACCACTTTGTTTGTTAGAGTGATCAAGGATTTCATTTAGGGATTTTTTTCCTTTGAGGAATTTCTATAGAGAGACTCTAAATCTATGATTGTCATCATTAAAAGATATGGTAGTATAAGACAAACTAGAAATATCATCTCAAGAATGAACAAGGCCAGACTCTAAATAGAGGGCTTTAGTCAAATAAGAATCTTTTTCAAGAGAAATAGAAGAAAAATCATTACTAGGCAAGATAGGTCTAGAAGATAAATCATTGACTTGACCAAGAAACCTACCATTTTTATATTTAAGCACTTGAATTTCCTTAATATAAACATCCATCTCATCCCTACGAGCATCAACAATGAGCTTAAATTCAACATTTTTAGATTTAAGAGTTTCAAGCTCATTTAGGTACTTTTTGTTATCTTCCTTAAGAGTTTCAGTGTTCTTAAGGTAAACATCGTTCTCTACTTCAACTCCATTGTATTAGAGATCAAGATCTAGATATTTCCCTTGCAAGTTATCAATACTCCCAAGATGAGTTTTCTCATTTAGCTCAAGAATTTCAAGTTTAGCATACAAATCATCAATAATTTTTCCTAACCTTTTTCTTTTAGATTTACATTTAGCAAAAGAAGAAAAGGTAGAAAAAAGCATATCAATAAGATTTTCCTTAGATAACTCATGCAAGCTTACCTCACTTACCTCAGCAATTTCTTCACTAGTAGAGGCCATGAGTGCAAGATGACACTCTCCATATTCTTCGGAGCTAGATCCACTTGAGGATGATTCCTCCCAACCTGCATGGGTTACATTCTTGTGTCTTTCTCCTTCTTTTCCTTCCTCTTATACTTGCTATCCTGCTTGTACTCTTCCTCCTTCTTGAAGCTTCCCTTTTGGTGTGACTTTCTTGATTTGGGGCATTCACTCTTGTAGTGTCCCTTTTGTCCACACTTGTAGCATCTAGGAGTAGAGGAGGAGGACTGCTTTCCCTTGAAGTGCTTGCCCTTGGTGTAGTTGGCTTCATGCTCACTGGGGCCATCATCTTCACTAGAGGAGGAGGGAGATGTCTGGAAAGCAAGTTGTTGTTGAAGGATGACCACCTTCACTTGTGCTTTGAAGGCATTATATTTGATCTTCTTGGCTTCCTTGTCTTCTTGCTTGGCTTCTTCTTCTTGCTTGTTGAGCCTTGGCTCATGAGCTTGGAGGTTGCCAATGAGCTCTTTGGTTGGGATGTCACAAAGACTCCTCACTTCTTCAATGGAGGTCACCTTTGACTGCCATCTCTTTGGTAGAGTCCTCAAGATCTTAGTGTTGATTACACCTCTATCCAATGTGTTGCCCAAAGTAGCTTGGCCATTGATGATCACATTGAGCCTGGAATACATCTCCACAATCCCTTCTTTCTCGCCCATCTTGAAGTTATCTAGAAGGTTTTTCAACATGTATATCTTAGCCTCCTTGACTTTCTTTGTGCCCTCATAGGTAATGAACAACGTATCCCAAATCTCATAAGCAATGTCCCAAGATGAGATGTGGTTGAACTCCATTGGGGTAAGGGTTGCATAGAGGAAACTTATGGCTTTGACATTGAGTTGGGCTTCTTGTAGTGTAGCTTCATTCCATGTTGAAACAACTCTAGTTGGCTCCTTGTATGGTGTGACCATCACCTTCCACATATCAAAGTTGATCCCTTGAATGTAGAATTGCATACACCTTTCCAATTAAAGGAAGTTGGTACCGTCTAAGATCAGAGGACGCATGAAGAAGCCTCCCTCTAGATTGAGTGAACCAAGTAGGTTGTCTCCCGTCTTATTATCTCATGGAAGATTGTTAGAGAAGATCCTTGGCTCTGATACTACTTGTTGGATCTAGGGCTCTAGAAGGGGGTGAATAGACCTTCAAATTATATCAATCAAAACCCATAGCTTAAGAGGAATTTAAAGTCCTAGATAAGTAAGCATATAAAGGATGAGAGAAATTGAAACATGCACTTGGACAAGGTGGTTTAGAGTGGTTCCACTCTCCAAACTAGGAGAGAGTCAATCCACTACCTAGAGAGGTCAACCTCTAGGAATTTACAATATGTGTATACTTATATATATTCATAAGAGATACAAGGAGACTGCCATACATCTAAGGACTTATCTATTCAAGACAAGAGTCTTCCACCTACACAAGGACTTACGCACTTGATCAAGATGTCTTTAGCCTTCAATAAGGACTTACCCACACTTACATACAATCTTTGGCCTTGAAGGAATTTTGCCCACTCTTCTTGAATCTTGGCCTTGCCCTTCTCCTTCACCTAGACAAGATCTTCACCTCTTCTTCAACCTTGAAGAAAAACAGCAACAGATTCACTTTCACTCAAAGTAGCTTGCTTCAACCTTTTCTTCTTTGAGAAAGGGGGTAGGGAAGATGGAATGGAATGATAGCTTTACAAGCACATGGAGGTAGCTGTCTTACAACTGGACTAACTCACTCATAATAATGAAATGTTTTGTAAATGAGAGATATAAAGGGGCTCAAGGAGTTGCAACACACTCAACTATAGCAAGGACTTAGAATAGCATGAATGAGAAAACTGTGAATGAACTCCAAGGGGTCCTATTTATAGTTGAGGGTATTTCCTTGAGTGTGGGATCACTTAAGGGCAAAATGTAGCCATTTTCCAAGTTACAACAGATTTATTCTAGCTCAAACAGCACTCCAACGGTTATAATCACTTTTTATGCATTTTTTGTACAATACATTCTATCGAGTTTTATTAAAGATAACTCAACCGATCCACTAAGTGACAAAGCTAATTTTCAAACTATCGGTCGAGTTTGTTCTGGAAACTCGACCGATGAGTCAAAATCAATTTTGCTTAGTTGATCGACCAGTCAGTTATATGTGTGTGCAACTCAATTGATTGGTCTCTCCATAAAATCCATCATTAGATCGGTCGAGTTTCCAATTCGACCAATAAACATCCTTTGAAAAAAATTCTAAATTGACATTTGAGTGATCAAACGTTGGAATTAAGTGTCCCTGATTTTTTTTCATCTTATTTACAAGTCATATCATCAATACAAGTGATTACAAAAATCATGTAAGGTCATTTGTAGTGATTTCCGTGTACTTGCATTGCTTTTGACTTGTACTTGGACAAGCTAGGACTTGTGTAATTTGATCCTTTTTATGTACCTAAATCCTAAAATCAATCTTGAACAAACATATTAGATACATAGAAATGGAATGGTTAAGTCATTATCAAAATATGGGTAATGTATAATTGTCAAGCCAACACTAGGGAATACAAGTCCTTCTAGTAAATGGAAGTTACTTGCATTTAAATAAGTTAGTATATAGGTAATGGCCTCACATTTTTATGGTGTACATCTACATCTGTAGAATAAAACAAACATATTCGCCCATATGACCGGATTGCATAAAAGGTACAATTTTGTAAGATGTATAATTAGTTACCTACATTGCAGGAAAATATTTTTTTATTTTCCTACAGTTATAGACTTATAGTTACAAGTGTTTGACTAGGAGGTAAACATTGTAAGAAAAATAAGTTGTAGTACATATTGCAGGAACAGAGAAGCACGTTCAACAAAAAGTCATGATAAATTATTGATAAAATAAGAAATAATTGCTTGCCTAAAATGTTGTGGAAGAGGTCTAGAAGCATAGAAATGTCTTTATTGTATTTCATAGAATATAATGTAATGGGACAATAATATTCTTTAATGTATTACATAGAACTTGCTCTTATGTTCAGCTTGTTGTTACTATAATCAAACAGTCTTTATATTTTGTTTATTCGTGCTATTTCTAATTAATACTTTTATATGCAGACAACATTTAGTGAAGAAAACATCCAAAATTTCTCCTAGATTCACTTTCCTGATCCCACTAGCCCAAAATGAATGGTGAAAAATTGATTATACTAAATTAGAAGGTGTCGGGCAGTGTTAATGTGTGAGCTCTATAAGCTAGACCACTGATTTTTTGTGTAAGGGGTCATTTTGCTAAACATGAATTGTTGTCTTAAATCTTAATCAATGCAATGATGCCATGTTGATTCTATTTCATGGAGAGGATCAAGGAATTAAATGTATGATTTGACATCGTACATGATGACCCAAACCCATAAATTTACAAAAACTTTGATAAAGATTTAGATATTTACATCACTAACAATTCCCACATAGAGATATGGGATACGCTTGACTAAGCTAAAATTTAGAACTCAGGGATTATAAAATTTAGGTAAAAAGGGTATAAGCATGGCCATTTATTTGGGAAAAAAATCATGAAAATTTGATTAGATACATATTTATATAATGTATATTACATACACGCATACTTTGTTTGTTACATACATATACAAGATATATATATATATATATATATATATATATATATATATATATATGTATATATGTATATATATATATATGCACACTGAGAGAGTTATGTTAGAATAAACTCGAGTGTTGTGGGGACTGAATACACTCAATTTGTTTCTTAAAATACACTCATTATTTAAAAATCCAAGACATAGATATTAAACATGGTATGAATATCCTATACAAAAATAATGAGCTCATTTGAACACTTAAAGGGTCTGCATCTAAAGTTAAAGAAAATTATACACTAGAAAACTATATGTGTGTCAATTTTATTGTACTTAATTGACTGATATACATGCAAAAAAATAAGCTCAATATTTGTATTTTTTATATACCTATCATAATAAAGAGGATAAATGCTTTGTATCCTTATAAAATAGGCGTTGGGAAATGGTAAGTAAATAGAAATTTAGTGTATGGTGCAATCTATGCACTCTAGTGTATTCTATTTTGACAGTATATATGGATACATATATGTATATATGTATATACCAATCTAAGCCGACAACGTAAATAATAAAAAGGGGGATACATATAAAACATGAAAGAAAAAAGGCAAAATAGAAACAATTCTTGAATGCACAATAAAATGTATGCTCAAGAAAGGGGAGTTATTTGCACATATGATCAAAATGAAATCGAGTTTTATGACTCCTTATCAAGAAGCAACTTATTTTTGTGGAACTTTACATATATACACAAACTACCAAGTCAACAACTCACATAGTAACAAATGGGGAATAAGGAAGATATTAAAAATGGAAAACATGAAACAAAATTAATTCATGATTAAAACATATTATTTGGGAACAAATTAATTATTTGATGATCATTTGATTTGTGGAATTTTTTGTTTTATACATGACTTCTTCAAAAAGTGACCAATTGTTAATATATGGCTTGCAATATTCATGCTTGAAGATTTAGGTCCATGCGTTGACAATATTCATATAGGGTCCTATTACATCCATTTTAATGTGAAATAAATAATAAGACAACATGAATTTGTTCTTTATGGTTGCTAAGGTGCATCCCTAGTATCAACAGTGTGGGTTCATTGCTCTCTTCCTTGATAAGAATGACAAAAAGGATGCCTTAGGTGTGTAAAGCTGATTTTCCTAGAAAGTCATTGTAAAAGCCCTAAATGTGCAACATAATGTGTAGTATGGGTTTGGAACATTAATTAGAAATTTCAAATCTAATTGACCCAAACTTACAATTTCCTATGTATACATGGAAAACCCATGTTTTCCATAATTTGATCGGGGATATTGATGCCTAATGTTAAGAATTGCATGTTTCAAACCTAGTTTATTCAATTGTGAATCATTTCCTAAGATAGAGCCCAAAGTATGGAATAGGTGACCAGTTAAAAATAGAAATGACCCTCTATTGGTTAGTAATTGGTTCCTAATTTTTTATGACAAGTAAATTCTGATAATAAGTGGCTTTCCATAAGATTTGGTGAGGTAATTCCTTCTAGATAAGTAGTTATAAATTTATTACCCAGGGACTGCGTATAATTATCCATGAAGATATATTGATCAAATACCAAGACTAATGTTATTATTGGATTCCTCACTTCCAAATTATTCACCCCCCCCCAAGTTTCACGACGTTGGATAATGTTAACCCTTAAACTAATTTTAGAAAGTAAACTTTTGTACAAATCTAAATAAACTTAGTGTGTATATCAACTATAATTGAGTTTTGATCTATGTCCATCTATCTAACAATTTCAAGTGCTCCACTGTTTAGTTGTGTACCTATATTATGTGGCCCCACCAGTTAGAGTCGTGTTCTAGGTTAGACTCTTAGACCCGAAGCTTTTTGTGAGCATTGAAGTCATCTCTGTCGTCCATTTTAATCTTAATAGGATTCTGCAATATGTAGAAATCTTCCATTCTTTATCTCCCTTTGTACTCTATATTTTATAACGGTAACTACTCTTTTAGATTTGGCATGTTTCCTTTAAGAAAATAAACACATGTTCACTACATTTCATCCACCTAATATCCCTAACCTTGACCTATAAAACTAATTGATCCAAATGAACTTGAGACCCCCAAAAAAACAAATTACAAGCCTCCCAAAATCCCTCACAATTATTTGGCAAGTATACCACTGACCTTGGTTTTGTCTGTCAGTCCAATTCAGCACAAAATATGAGACCACTATATCCCCTATAGAGTATCTAGATCCACTCCCTACAACGCCCCCCCTGAGATCTTATATCACCAATAATCATTATGGTCTAATACTTGATTCCTACCATGTTGGATCCTAGACCACCCAATTCAAAAAATTAAGGTATGATCCATGTTCCCTTCCTTCTCACCTACTCATGACCCCCAACATGATTCTTGAGTTTTTTATTTTTTTCATATGTGTTTACCATTGCTAGATTTTGTATTGGAGGAAGATATTTATCCCCTTAGTTTTGTGTACAATGTACCATTTTTTCTACCCTCACCCCTACATATATAACCCTCTCACAATGGTGTGGGGGTATGCTTTTTTTGTCAACCCTAGTCCCAACTCAGAGGTCTTTGTTACAAATAGATCGTGATGAAGGCAATACCCTTGCTTTCGGACTCGATCTTCAACTTGCTTTTGGGATTCATCATGAGTTTCCTCTGAGGCTCAAGCTCCTAAAAGATTGATTTCATCAAAGTGACATGATCGAAGTTGGCATGCGATGATTTTGGGTCCATGCTCATGTTTTCATCTATTTGTTTCCCATGGTTAATAGGTAAATACATATTTTTAGTCATTGTCTTTGTTCTTGACCCCGTTGGTATGTGCAAGTGGCTCTACGTCTAGTGGTTTTCTTCCATTATTCCATCTTCACGTGGGCCCCCAACTTCTAGATAAGACAAATATTTGATTTATACATGTGGCCTTTTGGTGTTGGCCTCATTGCTACTACATCGCATGGATCCCTCTATCTCTGGTGATCTCCTTACTGGGGGGTCTTTCTCCAACAAACATTAACGAATAGTAAATCCAATAAGAGAAAAACTTTCATTTTTATCATATTCAAATGAGTTCTATGACTAAGTCTAAGGTGATCCAACGCAAATATAAATTTGGGTCTACAGCTTCCACCTAGGCTTTGGGAATTGGGACTTCCTGTGCACCTTGTTCTCTAGGGGTATTAGCCAACATTAATACATCTCTTATAACTCATAAGGGAGACATTGATCACCTCAATTTCCACAATTCATTTAATGATATGTTCTCAAGTTGTATGATGACCAAAGTACTACATAGTCATATTACATGGAAATCTTTGTGAAAAAATCAATGCACGAAAAACCAATGCACGAGAACCTTGGGTGTTGGCCCTTGAATTTATGTAACTTTTAGGTTTAGATCTAGCATTGGAGCAATTTCGATATGTGAGCAAGTGTAAATGTGGCCCTAATGTCACTAGGTCCTAGTCAGTATACATATTCATGTTGTTGTATGATAACCTCCCATTTTATGATGTTATCTTATTAGTTTTTCTTAATTTTCCATACTCTTTCTTAGATAAATTAGATATAATCCTTAACTTTATATATTATTATGAATTCACCATTAAACTAACATTTATCTTTTTCTTCTTACAGAAAAACCCCCAAAAAAATTGCAAAAGCCCCCAAACGGTCCCAAGACCGAATGAAGTCCAAACGGTCCCAAGACTGAATGAACTCAAACGGTCCCAAGACCGAATGAAGTCCAAACGGTCCCAAGACCGTATGAACTCAAACGGTCCCAAGACCGTATGAACTCAAACGGTCCCAAGACCGAATAAAGGCAAACGGTCTGGAGACTGAATGAAGTCCAAATGGTCCCAAGACCGAATGAACTCAAACGGTCCTAAGACTGAATAAAGGCAAACGGTCCCAAGACCGAATGAACTCAAACGGTCCCTAGACCGAATAAAGGCAAATGGTCCCAAGACCGAATGAAGTCCAAACGGTCCCAAGACCGAATGAACTCAAACGGTCCCAAGATCGAATAAAGGCAAATGGTTTGGAAACCGAATGAAGGAAAATGGTCCCAAGACCGTATGAACTCAAATGGTCCCAAGACCGAATAAAAGCAAACGGTCTGGAGACGGCATGAAGTCAAACGATCCCAAGACCGAATGAAGCCAAATGGTCCCAAGACCGTTTGAAGCCAAACGGTCCCGAGACCGCGTGATGCCAAACGGTCCCCAAACTATTAAAGACCCAAATAGTCCCAAGACCGTTTGGGACTCCTTGGAAGCCTATAAATATAATCGAAGGAGTTCTCATTAGGCATCACATTCTTGGATGCCCAAAGTCTGCCCCAACTGTTCTAGAGCTATTTCATCTTCCATCCTCTACCCCAAGGTTGCCAGTCCAAGATCCACACTTCATCAAGCTGCTTTCTCTCTCATCGACATAAAAGGTGGGTAGTGAAGAAGTCTTCATCAAGTCAACCAAGTGGTATGAAGATAGTTGCTCTCTACTCTAAGGGGTCGACCTTCCTCCCTCCTATGTGGAGATGATGCTTTCTTCCTCTCTTCCCGCCTCATTCTTTGTTCCTACCATGAGCGAGTAGTCTCATACACTAGGGTGCGGGGAGTAGCCCCGCTACCCATGTTTTCATTTCATACATTGTAATTCATGGGTTTGCAATAGAAAAATACTATCTTTTCAGTTCAACATCAATCGTTTAATGAATGCTAGTTGCTTGATCACCAACGTGTGTTATCTATTATCTGTTAGTGAAAATTGTCTATGTTTGTAATTCTAGATTCGAATATCGACTGCTTGTTGATTCTAGATGTATGTAGTAACCATACATTTGGTTCGGTATCTAGCAGCGTTTCTCGAGGAGTGGGGTAAACTCACCTCCATCGTTGTACTTTCATACTATGAAATGGAATCAGTTGACGTATGAAAGTACAACCTTGATAGGTCGAGGAACACACTTTGTGAGGGGAGTGATGCAAAGTAAGTGACCATTCATTTGGGGATGGATGGCATCGCAACACTTCCACGTTTCTCGTAGTTAGTTATCTGAAAGGAAGCTAAGTCTACAAAGATACTAACTATTTAGACCTTTTTCTTTGCAAGCCATGTTATTATGATGTATGTTTTGATCCATGCATAGTGGTGGTGAAACTCGATCACATCCTGGTGGTTTCTAAATATCATTTACAAGCTTAAGTTTACTTTCTTGTTATTTACTTTCTCCACACATTAGTTTAATCATCAAACCAACTCTTTGATCTAAATATCAACTTTTAAGTGGATAAGTAGGATTATTACGTTTTCCGTCTTGTTAAACTCTTAACAAGACTGTTGTCTCCTGGATTCAACCCTTAATTATACTACGATAAGACTTCCACGTATTTTAGCATATGTGGGTGGAGATCTTATTATAGCATATGTAAGGCTAAACTTTGAGACTTACTATCTCTAGGGTTTTTAGTGGTGCATGTAACTCCACGTAAGTGGGGGCTCCATCAAAAATTGGTGTCGTTGCCGGGGACAACATAACATTTTAATTTTACTTGTTAACTTTCTAGTTGATTAGGATTTTACACTTTTCTTTAACCATAATTCATATCATCTAGATTTCATCATTTCTCCGCATTATCTAAAGTGTGTTTCTTCTTCTACTCAGGTAGAAAATGTGTATGCAACCTTTGTATTATATCAGATTCTCCCCTGAACCAGAGTACGACTCTGAGGTAGAATGAAGCTTCCACCGACGCATCTGACTCAACCACCAACGAGCCAGACAAATGGCTGACGAACAGCGCCAAGCCGCTTTGGTTATGGAAAGAGTCAACACGGCCATAGTAGCTCAAAGAGCACAACTTATTGTTGACACATGTGCTCAGATTCAAGCTGAGGTTTGAGCTGAAGAACAGGCCCGCATTCAAGCTGAGAATGAAGCAGCCACATCTGTTGCTCAGATAGTGTTGCGAAACAAGCAACTTTGGGATTATGTTGTTCCTAAGAAATTTGAAGATAATCACCCAGTTAGGCCCCCGCTCATCAATGTTCCTAACTTTGAGATCTGCACGCAATGGGTCCATATTATGCAAGGCATTTCGTTCTCTGGAAGTGTTGGGGATGACTACATGGATCACCTGAATAGATTCAAGTCTCTTTGTCAGCTAGCACCACATGTCGGAGTTCCTTTTTTACGCAATCATGCTACACCTTTTTCACTTCACCTTATCTGGATAATGCACTAGATGGGGAGCCAATCACCACCTAGGCTCCCTTGGAAGAAAAGTTTCTAGAGAAATTTTTTCCACCTTTGTTGACTTATGAGATTAGGGGTCAAATTAATCACTTTTCCCAACTCTCAGGGAATCACTGGCACAATCGTGGGAAAGATTCAAGGAACTTTTGAGGAAATACCCGCATCACAGAATCTCCCAAAATCAGCTGATAGAAACATTCTATAGAGGAGTAAGTGATGACATTAAGAAATTTTTGGATTCCTCATCTGGGGGAATTTCATGCGAAAGAACTATGAAGATGCATGGAGGATTGTTACACTTGGATCCGAGAACCAATCGAATGGGGAAGGTCATCCACCAGGGGAATTCTAAAAGTTTGTAAAGCTGAAGAATCAATGGAAATGAAAGCCATCGCCGAAGCCCTAAAAACTATAACTCACAAGCAACAAGTCCTTGAAATGACACTCGGAGAAAAGAAGAGTCCCCAACAGGTCAAGGCAGCTACCGAGACTTGTGAGGCATGTCATGCATCTGATCATCCCACGTTATCATGTGGTCTCCTATACAATGTGATGATGGACATGCAGACATCGCAGCTGCAGTATGAACCAATCATCGAACATCTTAAGGATCTGTCACCGGAGCAAGTCAATTCCATTCACACCATACCAGGATAAGCTTATTATAACCCGAATCAACCAAGAAACCATCCCGAGTTTCAGTATGGTAATCCTGTTGGGACTGCCAACCCTCAGCACCAGACCCAAGGAGGAGTTTTTAATAGATCGCCACCAGGTTTCCAGAACAACTATAATCGAAACTAGGGAAACTTCAGAGGAGGATTGCAAGGATTCGCACAACCAAGAAACCCTTCTGCATATTACCAATACACTCATCCACCGTTGCACCCGCAATTGTAGCAACCTCAGCTGCAACAACCACAAATTCAACAACCCCAATTACCTGCACCTCAACAGCAGCAACCACAACAATATCAACAAAATCCATAAAAGAATAATCTACCTTTGCCAATAGATGAACTGTCATTAATAAGACAAATGTTGCAATCACAAAAAACCATGCTAGCCAACCCACAAGCCCAACAAAAAGCCATCGAAGCACGGTTAGCACATATTGCAGCCCAATTAAAACCTCCAACAGGAACCTTCACTGGTCAGCCAGAGATAAAGCCAAGACACGATCAACCCAGACAAGAACAATTGAAATCCATTACCACAAGGCCTAGTCGTGTCCTCCCTGAAGCCCACAAAAATCATTCAGGAAAATGAAGATATAGCTATAATCACCCCAATTGCAAGCACAAATCCAAAAACTGAAAAGACTGTAGAAATCGAGAAGGGGAAGGAAAAGGAGCTAGAATTCAAAGAACCTAAAGTCCCGCCATATAAGCCCAGAATACCATATCTAGGCAGGCTGAGAGGGACCAAACTGGATACTAGATTCCAAAAATTTAAGGAAGCAATGAATAAACTATATATTGATATCTCGTTCCTTGATGCCCTCTCTGAAATACCAGCTTGGGCCAAATACCTGAAGACCTTGCTATCAAGGAAATGTATGACCGAAGAACAAGAGACTGTTAAACTAGCTCAGACAACTTCTGATATTATTCTCAACAAAATTCTGAAAAAATAGAAGGATCTCAGTTCCTTTGGTATCCAATGCTCTATCGGAAACGCCTCTAGCAAAAAAGGATTAGTTGATCTGGGAGCTAGCATATCTATTATGCCCTTCTCAATGTGTAAAAGGTTAGCTTTTACCGAATTGTTACCCACTGCAATGACAATACAGCTGGTTGATTCGACCAGCACTGCACCGTTGGGAATCATTGAAGATATCCCAGTCAGGATGGGAAAGGACTCTTATGTCCCTTGTGACTTTGTTATTATGGATATAAAGGAAGATCTAAGGTATCCAATAATATTTGGCAGACCCTTCCTTGCCACAGCCAGAGCACTTATCGACGTTGCAGCTGGTACAATTATCTTAAGACTAGGAAAGGAAGCCATTCAATTTAGGATCCTCAACAGCCTAAAAGGTCCCAGCATCCAAGAAGAAGTTTTTATTCTCGAGGCAATAGACAAAATATCTCAATTACAGCAAGAAACAGCTGAACCATCTGATGATCTGGAAAATGTCTTGACAAATCCAGAGGTTTAATTCTCAGCCAACGAATTAATACAACAATGTCTGCAATATTTAGACCAAGCCAAAGAAGCTCCAGTAGCCACCTTTGAGGAATTGAAATCTATCACCATTTTGGAAACTACAGAAGTACCCAAGGCCCCTGAAATGAAAGTCTTACCAATAGGAATCAAACATGTCTTCCTAGATGAAGAAAAATTGTGTTCGGTCATAATTAGCTCTACCTTAATAGATGATCAAGAAGAAAGACTTCTTGCTGAGCTAAGGAAACACAAGAAAGCTATCGGGTATAAAATGACTGACCTAACAGGAATAAACCCAGCTCTATGCATGCACAGACTACCTATGGTAGAAGAGTTCAAACCATCGAGGGAACATCAGAGGAAACTAAACCCAAATCTCAAAGAAGTAGTTCACCTCGAGGTCCTTAAACTCCTAAAAGTTGGTATCATATATCCCATCTCTGACTCTCAATGGGTTAGCCCAGTCCAAGCGGTCCCTAAAAAAGGGGGAACTACTTTCGTTCTGAATGATAAAAACAAGCTAGTACCCACAAGGACTGTCACTGGATGGAGGATGTGTATCGATTACAGGAAGATGAATAAAGAAACAAGAAAATATCACTTCCCTCTACCTTTCCTTGATGAAGTCCTAGAATGTTTGGCCCACCAAAAATTCTTTTGCTACCTTGATGGTTATTCTGGGTTCTATCAAATCCCAATACACCCAGAAGACCAAGAAAAGACAACCTTCACTTGCCCCTTTGGAACTTACACCTTCAGACGGATGCCTTTCAGACTATGTAATGCGCTCGCAACCTTCCAAAGGTGCATGTCTGCAATATTCGCAAGATTAACTGAGTCAATCATGGAAATATTTATGGATGACTTTTCAGTCTACGGAAATTCTTTTGATAATTGTGTGCTTAACCTCGGAAAAGTTTTATAAAGATGTGAGGAAACAAACCTGATCCTAAATTGGGAGAAATGTCACTTTATGGTGACAGAAGGTGTTGTCCTCAGACACCGCGTAAGTGAAAGAGGAATTCTAGTGGATAAGGTAAAGATTGATGTCATTTCAAAACTGTCACCGCCTAAAGACATTAGAGGAGTGCGAGTATTTCTGGGCCACGCTAGATTTTATCGAAGATTTATTAAATATTTTTCCAAAATAGCAAAGCCCATGACCTATCTGTTGACAAAAGATGCATATTTCAATTTTGATCAAGAATGCGTAAACAGCTTCATGACCTTAAAAAATGATCTAATCTCTGCACCCATTCTGCGAGCACCCAATTGGTCACAACCATTCAAAATAATGTGTGACGCAAGCGACTACGCTATAGGATCGGTGCTAGGGCAAAGAATAGACAAGAAGCCCTATGTGATATACTATGCATCAAAGACGCTAGATGAGGCCCAAAAGAATTATACAACTACTGAAAAATAATTCTTGGATGTCATTTATGCCTTTGATAAATTTCGCTCTTATCTAATTGGATCAAAAGTCATAGTATACACTGACCATTCTACAATTAAATACCTAATTCAAAAACAAGATGCAAAACCCAGACTCATGCACTGGATGTTGATGCTACAAGAATTTGACTTGGAAATAAAAGATAAAAGCAGGGTATAAAATGTCGTTGCAGATCACTTAAGTTGCATCGAGCCTCAGGATGATGACAATATACCTATTTGAGACTCTTTACCCGATGACCAACTCATGAAAGTCACTATCGGATTTCCTTGGTATGCCGATATAGTAAACTACCTAGCTATAGGAATTATACACCCTTCTACTTCCTACCACGACATAAAGAAATTTCTTCATGATGCCAAGTAGTATTTTTGGGATGAACCATACCTTTTTTTCTTGTGCACAGATGGACTATTCTATCATTGCCTACCAGAAGAAGAAATTATCATAGTTCTAGAACATTGTCATTCTGGCCCCACTGGGGGTCATATGAGTTCAAAGAAGACCGCCCTCAAAGTCCTACAATAAGGTTTCTTTTGGCCAGCGATAGCAAGGGACGCCCATGATTTTGTACGATCTTGCAATAAATGTTAGCTTTCTTGTGGTATATCTAAACAGAATGAAATTCCTCTTACTATGTGGCAAGAGATTGAAATCTTTGATGTATGGGAAGTAGATTACATGGGTCCATTTCCCCCATCTTATGGATTTTCCTATATACTAGTCATTGTGGATTACGTTTCAAAATGGGTAGAGGTTATACCCACCGTTTCTTGCGACCCCAAACCAGTTATCAAGATGTTCAAGGATATCATCTTCCCTAGATTTGGAGTCCCTCAAATAATCATATCAGATGGAGGATCTCATTTCTTAGAAAGAAGTTTCGAAGCTCTCCTACAGAAATATGGAGTTAAACATAAGGTCGCCACACCTTACCATCCACAGACAAGTAGCCAAGTCGAAGTTTCAAATAGACAGCTAAAAGCCATTTTAGAAAAAACGGTCAACAGACATCACACAGACTGGTCTATCAAGCTCCCTGATGGTCTTTGGGCATACCGCACTGCTTACAAAACACCAATAGGAATGACTCCATTTCGTTTGGTATATGGGAAGTCATTTCATCTTCCAGTTGAACTGGAACATAAAGCTTGGTGGGCCATCAAATAATTGAATTTGGACTTCAAAAGTGATGGTGGGTATAGAGAACTGCAATTACAAGAACTTGAGGAACTATGAATGACAAGGAACAAACTAAGATGTGGCACGATGGACATCTCAAAAGGAAAGATATCGTCGTCGGAGATAAAATCCTTCTCTTCAACTCCAGACTTAAGATGTTCCCCGAAAAACTTTGTACAAAGTGGTCTGGGCCATTCACCATCAAGCACATCTACCCAACCGGAGCAATCATCATTATTGATGACAATGGAGGGGAGAGAACTGTTAATGACCATAGATTGAAGAAATATTATACCCCAGCTGACAAAATTCCAAGACAAACTATTAAGATTCATGATCCTGCTACATCAATCTAACCAAGTCAGAACTTCATTGAGCCAACGATGTAAAACCAAAGCGCTACTTGGGAGGCAACCCAAGAACATAATATTACCTTTTATTTTATTTTCTAATTTCTTATTGCTTATTTTAGACCTATCATAACATCCAAAACAAATATAAAAATATAAAAACCAAAAACCATTTCAATCCTATCCTAACGGTTTTGAAACCATTTGGATCCTTACGGTCTCGAAACCATTTGGGCTCCATACGGTCTCAAAACCATTTGGATCCACACGGTCTCGAAACCGTTTGGGCTCCATATAGTCTCAAAACCATTTGGATCCACACGGTCTTGAAACCGTTTGGGCTCCATACAGTCTCGAAACTGTTTGTATCTACACGGTCTCGAAACCATTTGGATCCTTACGGTCTCAAAACTATTTGGGCTCCATACGGTCTCGAAATTGTTTGCCCTTGAGAATTTATAATTTCACCCCTCCTTTTTCTATAAATACCACTTCACCCCCTTCCCTTTCATTTCTTTTGGTTTCTCGAATTTTCTCTCTCACGTGTAAGCCATGTTCCATTCCCAGTTCGCATCGCTTCCTCGCTACTCAGTTCGTGTCGCTTCCTTGCTACTCCATCCCGACTCCACTTTTGTCGTCTCCGTGCGCGTCCAAGTTTTCCTTCACCCGCTCCATCATCCTTTTCGACGAGACCATCACAACAACACGTCTGCCATTTTCAACATCTAGCAGCAAGGTAGAATGTTGTTATGGCAACCTCCATCTGCACTAATGCCGACACCATTTTTGCTACTTCTACCGCGAACGAAGTTTCCAATTGCCGCCGACGCTATCACCGCCATCAAAACCTTCATCGACGGCACCGTTTTTGCCATTTTCGCCATCTTTTCACTGCTCGTCGTCCCCGTCGTTTCATCTTCCTAGTGGTTTCGACCCAAATGGTCGTGAAACTGTTTGGGGCCAAACGGTCGATAAACCGTTTGGAGCCAAACGGTTTTGAAACCGTTTGAACCCAAATGGTCGTAAAACCATTTGGAGCCAAACGATCTTGAAATCATTTGGACCCAAACGCTCGTAAAACTATTTGGAGTGAAAACTGTTTAGACCCAAATGGTAGTGAAACTGTTTGAGAGAAACTATTTGGAGCCAAACGGTCTTGATACCATTTGGACCCAAACGGTCTTGGAAAACATAATTTCACCCTTAAAACGATTTCATCCCTAAATATATTGTAATTCTTTCAACATTTTTTCCTCTTTAACATATATAATCTTCTGATTACAGAATGGCCTCACCTCCAAAAGAAGCCATAAGAACTGTTGACGCTCCCTTTTAGACAAGGGAGCAACTACTAGAGGACCGCGCAAAGCTCCAGCAAATCATGGACACGTACGAAAATACCAGAAGGGTCACACCAAAGGTTGACTTGATCAAGGCCCTGCACAACCTTGAGCGAGTCAACATGTGCCTAACTGAGGACCCTGTTGAAGAAGTGGCAGAAATTTCCTCCAGTGACGAAGGTTCGGAGTACGCACCAAACTCCGAGGATGAATCCCCAGTCCCAAAGTCCAAAGGCAAGAGGAAGATTGAAGAAGCCGCCAAGGGACAGCCATCAAAGAAAAGGGCAAGGAAGCAAGTTCGGCCCTCTACCACAAGGGAACAGATCTTGGTAGGACAGCCATCCCTGCTGTTGCAAATCCTGCCACTACCACCACCGTAGAACCTGCACCAGATGACATATACATCCAACACCTCCCAGCTAGTGACAAGGTGTTGCGACCGATAAAGTATGTCTGCCCCCAACATATTGAAGAAGATGCGGATTTATGATAGAGTCCTCACCCTGCTCGACAGCGCGAACCTCTTAAAACTTTGCTTTATTGTAGAGAATTCTTATGTCGAACCCACAATAGAGTTCTTCACACACCTCAACAAAGAAATTGTGGATGCAAAGGACAAATGGAAAGACGGAGGTGATCGCAGGATGGTAACCTCACTTTTTAGTAACAAGGTTGTCTTGACTGAGAACACGCTGAGATATTCATCGACCAAGATCAGATAAAAAAGGCTAAGGAGGCAAGCCTGGACCATCCCCAATTTAACAGACATACCTTATGGAAAGCTCTAACGGGGATTCCAAACTACAAGGGGAAGACTTGCAAGTCCTCTAACATACATTCTAACCTAGTGCACATATTGCACAAAATTATTACAGGCACTCTTTTCCCCAGGACAGAGGGTGGAAATGTTAGTATTTTTGATCTCTTTATTCTCTGGTCCATCCTCAAAGGGCTTTCGGTCAACATCGGACGGCATCTGATACAAAAGCACTCAGCTTACGCCCTTAGAAAAGAAATCTACATGGGAGGTCACATAACATCAATCTTGAAATTTCTCAAGATGGATAGACCACTTCCCAAGTACACAGTGATAAAGGGTGACATCCTTACAAATGAGCAGAGTTTAAAGAACTCATACATCATAAAGGAGAAGGATACAAAACTCCACTACATCTTCTGTCCCACTGTCAAAGCATCTAGGACATTGCTGCCGCTTCCAGAATTGGTAGATTACGACAAAGAAAAGCTTCTCTTCACTGAAGAGGAGCTTGCCAACCTTATAGCCTCAGTCAAAGCAAAGGCAGGGTAGACAGAGCACAGCGTCACTTCCCCCGCAGTAAGGCCAAAGAAAATTCCAGTAACACGATCTTTAAAGCTGCGCATACAAAAACAACAGCAATCGGAGACGCCCACATCAAAGATCAACCCAGAGGCAGAGCCATCACACAGTGCCGAAAACATAGTAACCCCAACACCAGAACATTTCATCTTTGATATGGATGTTGGGTTCACCTCTACAACCACCACCACTACTACTCCCTTCCACCACTCCACCACCACACCACCACCATTCCATCATCCATCACTCTTCCCCCATTCTCCACAACAACGCCCACCATAATACTTCATCCACATCCACAAATTCACATGCATACTCCGCCTCACTCTTTTTCTCTTCGGGCATTCCATTCTCCACCTCAACGTCTGATCTCACCTTCACTTCAACCACTTTCCCCTCAACATTCCCATTTCATCCCTTCTCACCCAGGATGTCACCAGCATTCCCATCCACCACCTCATCTACCACCACCATCCTGATACCGCTAGTGACTCCATCAACAGTCACCACACAATTCGCAGGTCCATCAATAGTGTCTCTTATGCAAGGCACTACCACCCTTCCACCCCGACCCCAGCCACCTCACCCTTCCATCTCTAGGGTCCCTTTTCACAATTCAATAAGGAATTCAGACGGCAATTTGATGCCATTCGAAACCTCCTCACCGTCCCTTCTAACATATTATTATCTATTCTTTCTTGTTTGTAGGATATCGCTTCACAGGTCTCCAAGACCGACGAGTGGAACAACGCCTTCCCAGGCATCATCACAAGCATCCAACAACAGTAGGAAGTAGCGGCCTAGCAAGTCGACCGCATCGACAACCTCTTATAAAACCTATCGGAGTTGGTACTCGAGATGAAAGGCCAGCAAGAGGCGTTGGCCCAGCAAGTCGACAGGGTCTCTACGCAAACTCAACATTTGCCTGAGACCCTCTGCGAGCTTCAGCAGGAGCAAACTACTCAAAGCACGTGCTTGGATGACATCAACAACAACCTAATACAACTCATCTACCACCAAGAGGAGGACTCCAACAAAGAACTCAACGACCTTCGCACACAAATAATCGATCTATCCGCATGACTCCACTCTGCCGAAGCAAGATATGCGGATTTTAAAGATAGCCACGACACACTGCTCGAAACCCACGAGCATGTGCAAGTGGCACTCGAAGAGCTGTAAGCAATCCATCGGCAGTGCAAGAAGAAGTCACTCACGAAGGCATAAGAAAAGGCAGTGAATGACGATGATGATGACAGTGAACATGATGATGAAGACTCTGATTCCTCGGATGACTCCAACAATGACAGCTCCTCCTCAGATGATCAACCCGAAGACCGAAGCAATTCTGGGGAGGGCACCAGCCGAGGGGCAGACCCCGCAAAAATAGGAAAGGATAGAGGTCACCAAGAGGGTGGAACCAAAGATCCCAAGTCCCCCGATAACAATGACAATATCATATGGGGACCAGTTCTTTAACTTTTCAGCTATGGGATCCCTGGGGGACACTGCCAAAGATGCAGCTTTTACTGAGTTCCAACAATGCATACTAGGAACTAGAATTAACCCACCCCCAACAGTCATCCATCAATACTCTGTTCTAGAGCAACCTGCGCCTTCCCCCCCAGAGCAGGAAGAATTTGATAGAGTGAGTCTATACATAGACGATAAACTCAAATCTAATTCTGACTCCGATAAAGAGGAAGATCTACCTTTTTTCTTGTACGACAATGAGAAGACTTCACTTCCTCTACCACAAGACCTTCCCCCGCCGCCACCGCTACCTCAAAAATTGTATGACTTGGACATGGCGTCCATCTCTACATTAGATGTTCAGGACATCTTCATCCTGAACACTATCTGATGGAGCTTCCACTTGTGTGGAATTGCGTGCACCAACTAAAAATCCTAAAGATGGTAAGTCTTTAAGTTTAGCCTTGCTTATACTAGATTGATAACTCCACCCACGTATGCTAAGATACGTGGAAGTCTTATCGTAGTATAGTTAAGGGTCGAATCCACATAACAACGGTCTTATTGTGAACAACAAGATGAAAAATATTAGAACTTCACTTAATCTCTTAATAGTAGGTACTTAGATCGAAAGTTTGGTTTGGTTATTTTAAACTAAGAACATGTAAAGTAAAGCAAGCAATTAATTTAAGGAAGTTAAACAATGATAAGGAGTCACTAGGGTGTGATCGGTTTTCACCGCCACTACACATGGATCAAGACATGCAAAATAAAACACAACTTGCAATAAGAGTTTAGTCAGTTAGTATCTTTGTAGACTTAGTTTCCTTTCGGAGAACTAACTACGAGAAGTGCGGGAATGTTGCAAAGTCAACCATCCCCGAACGAATCGTCAACTACTTTGCATCATTCGCAAAGTGTGTTCCTCGATTCATCAAGGTTGTACTTCCATACGTCAACTGATTCCATTTCATAGCATGAAAGTACAACGATGGGAGTGAGTTTACTCCACTTCTTGAAAGACACTCCTAGATACCGAAACAGATGCATGGTGGATACATGCACCAAGAACCAACATACAAACGAGTTTCAAATCTAATAGTATAAACATAGACAATTCACACTAAATGATAAAAGATAACACAAGTTGGTGATCAAGCAACAAGCATTCATTAAACGTTTGATGTTGAACTGAAAAGATAAAATCTCTATGTTGCAAACTATGGATTACATTACATGATATGAAAACATGGGTAGCGGGGCTACTCCCCGCACCCCAGTGAGAGAGACTACTCGCTCATAACTAGGACAAAGAAGGAGGCAAGAAGAGAGAGAGAGCGTCATCCCCACAAAGGAGAGAGGAAAGTCAACCCCTTGGAGAGAGAGAGAGATGATCTTCTAGCTTCACAGGTTGCTTGATGACGAGGTCCCCTCTTCCCACCTTCTTTGGCGGAGAGAGAGAAAGCAGCTTCGAGATGGAGTGTGGATCTCATACCGGCAGCCCCTGGGTGGAGGATGGAAGTCGGATTTGCTCTGGAGTGATAGAGGCAGCCTCTGGACGTCTGAAACTTCCTCCCTTTTGGAGGACCCTTGGGGTCTTATTTATAGTCTTTAAGTGAAGTCCAAACGGTTTGAAGACCGTTTGGACCTCAAGACCGTTTGGGCTTTAAGACTGTTTGGACCTCAAGACCGTTTGGACCTCAATACCGTTTGGACCTCAAGACCGTTTGGACCATGCGGTCTCGGGACCAGTTGGCTCCATGCGGTCTCGGGACTGGTTGGCTCCATGCGGTCTCGGGACCGGTTGGCTTCATGCGGTCTTGGGACCGTGTGACTCCATGCGGTCTCGGGACCGGTTGGCTTCATGCAGTCTTGGGACCGTGTGACTGCATGCGGTCTCGGTACCGATTGGCTTCATGCGGTCTTGGGACCGTGTGACTCCATGCGGTCTCAGGACTGGTTGGCTTCATGCGGTCTTTGGACCGTGTGACTCCATGCGGTCTTGGGACCGTGTGACTCCATGCGATCTCAGGACCGGTTGGCTTCATGCGGTCTTGGGACCGTGTGACTCCATGCGGTCTTGGGACCGTGTGACTCCCTGCGGTCTCGGGACCGATTGGCTTCATGCGATCTTGGAACCGTGTGACTCCATGCGGTCTCGGGACCGTGTGACTCTATGTGGTCTCGGAACCGATTGGCTTCATGCGGTCTTGGGACTGTGTGACTCCATGCGGTCTCAGGACTGATTGGCTTCATGCGGTCTTGGGACCATGTGACTCCATCCAGTCTTGGGACCGATTGGCTTCATGCGGTCTTGGGACCGGTTGGCTTCATGCGGTCTTGGGACCGTGTGACTCCATGCGGTCTCGGTACCGATTGGCTTCATGCGGTCTTGGGCCCGATGGGCTTCATGCGGTCTTGGGACCGTGTGACTCCATGCGGTCTTGGGACCGATTGAGTCTTTTATGATTTTTTTGTGTCTTTTTCTGCAAGTAAAAAGGGGAAAAGTTAGTCTAATAGTATATTTGCAATACGAGGGGCTATTTAGGGATTATGTCTAATTTTAATTGAGAAAGAGTGTGGAAAACTGAAGAAAAGACTAAGATAACAACCCAAAATTGGAGGTTATCACCCCCCCCCTAACTTAGAGTCTGGCTTGTCATCAATTTAGATAGAGCTGAGGCATGTAATGGCGAGGCAATTTTATTTAGTTAAGATTTCCATACTCTTGCTTCAATTCTCAACCTGAGTTCTCCCAAGGTCATATCGGGGCTTTTTGCCTTAACTCTTTCAGGTATTGAGAGTTGTTTGGATCTCAAGTTTCTTCCATATCTTAGCCCGCGTTGGGACCACTATTTTTTTCTTTATTCGGTGCATGTCGTTGACTCTAATCAGTTTTATACTCCTCTAAAGATCCTACCAGAAACTAGAGTGGGTATTAGGGTTGGCTAAAGGCTTAGTGTGTAACTCCCCCTTCAAGTGGGGGAGGGGTTGTCTTTGCTTTTAGGATCTCACTACCAGGCACGATACATCTGCCTTCTTGAGGGCAGCTGAATGTACCGGCCGGGCGAGTCCTTTATCAGCCTTTCATATATTTAGATACCTTAGGGTTTCACTACCGGGCACGACACATCTGCCTTTGTGAGGGAAGCTGGATGTACCGACCGGGCGAGACCTTTATTAGTTTTTCATATAGATCCTTATTTATGGCACAACTCTCATGGTTTTATTCAACACTCTGGCTTTTATTCATAAACTCACAGGCTTGGGATTTAGATATTTAGGGATTTTGGTTTGGGCGGCCAAGCCTCTTTTATTTGGAGAGGAGAAATTGTTCTTAGAGTTGTTCGACATGCACTTATTTGGTTTATACTAGTGGTCCATTTGCAAGGCTTCATGATTTGGATGTCACATGATGTCCCTCTCGTCCTTGAGATTGTTTTGGCTTATTACAGCCCTGATGTTGTCTTGTGGAGAGTCAGATATAGAATTGAAGCAGAAGCATGAAAATTGAGTGAAGATGATTTATTAACTCGCCATTGCATGTCTATGTGCTATTTTTATTATTGCTCTTGAGGGCTACTGGATTCTAAAGTTAGTTGGGGATGACTTTGTTCCATGTAGGTTTTATTATCAGGGAAAAAATTAAAGCAAAAACTAAGTATGAGCAAAAAAAATTTATACGGAAACTGAAAAGAAGATAGAAAGGGAAGGATTTAGAATTGATACATCGCCCTTGTCCAGTGTACTCCCCCCCTAACTAATCACTCACTCTGTCCTCAGAGTGTCAAAGGGAATAGGCTGAGAGGTACAAGGACAAGGGCATCAGGTGTCCGTTAGTCCTTTATTTGCGCCATGTGTGCGAAGGAGATTGGCAGCAAACTTTCCACATAAGGTGTGGTAATCGATGTCTATCGTATCCTCTACTGGTTTTTGAAGGGCCATGATTGTGTACATCCAGTAGAGGACGTGGAAGCCATAGTCATTTGATTCCCGAATTTGTTGGGGGCATTTGTGGTTAAAAGATGGGCGATAAAGTGTTCCTTGATGTATGCCCTTGTGTGCTGACTTAGAACATTGATTAATCTGTCTGCACAATCCTTCGTCACTTCCTCTGTGGGCGTCTTTGGTGTCACTACATATTTCTTCTGCTTTGGGTTGAACTGGCTGTCGGAACTGTTGTAGATGATAGTCGTTCCTTCGTGTAGGTTTGTTGCCAGAAGCAGCCAGTGCTCATGGTGAAGGAAGGGGAGCATTATAAACTTCGGTGTTGTATGTTGTAGAAAGGAGATTAGTGCTTCAGTTGTTCCGAAGTTCTTTAGCTGTAGGAGATCGTCCTTCATATAAGCAGATGCCATGTAAGTTGTGGGGTGATTCCGTCCGAGGAGAAACTGTTAGGCAGCCATCAAGCTCATAGATAGAGACCCCTTGAATTGTACAGTTTCTCGTAAAGCGTCTGCCATGACCAAAATGTCACCGGACATGAAAATGAGGTCATCGTTTTCGGCGTAAAGCCTTGACATGATGAGACAAAGTTCATTGTCTGAAAGACTTTTGCAGGAACTGAGGTAGAAGTCTGGGAAAGTTGGTTCTATGGCAGATAGGGGCACCATTTTTTATGAGGATCTCCTGATGGTTGCCCCTGACAAAAGATCTATGTCCCCTTTATCCTGTGCTAGATCAAATTGGGAAGGGTCCCATTTGCTTTACGTGGGGACTATGGCAGGCTGTTTGTTTTTTTCTAATTCCTTTAAGGTTTGTCTGAACGGTTGCCTTTGTGGACGTTGAATTGCTGAAAAGAGGTAACGGGGGACGTCATCTGGTGCCATTGTCGGGTCCTTGAAGAACCGTCTATCGCAAATAAGCTCCATGGCATAACGTCCTCGCAAGGAGTGAAAATCTTCAGTGGCTAGCTCATTGAAGGGGATTTCTTGGTTTAGCGCTTGAATGTGATGGATAGTACAAAAAGCGCAATCCCCAGAGCCTTCAGCAGTTTGGACTTGTGGGTTTATTATTTGGAACCATGGTTGGCTCCAGTCCTGTCGGAGGGACGGGCATGCAGCCCAAATTAGCTTAAGGAGACGGAAGGGTATACATCGTGCTTCTCCTGCTCCTTCTCCGACAGAGTTTATTATTCCGGCTGGCAGCTCAGCGGCACAAAAAGTGTACACCTTGGCGTCACGAGCCTCGGTGTCCACAATCATAAACAGCCAGTGGTTGGACACTTGGAATGGTACTGTAAGATATCGTGCCCTCCGTGCTAGGCCGGCACGCAGCCGCTCTATTGACTTGGCTCGTATTTCTTTGTATAACAAGCCTATGGATAGAGTCGGTGAGGCATTAAACACTGGCTGCTGCCTCCTTGAGCTTCGGTAGACTTCTATGCAGTTGGCAAGTAAGACACAGAAGATTGCCATTGACATCGTTGACCGTGGTCGCAAGATGTTGCGGAAGTATTCGCGTGTTAACTTGCGCTTAGTCTTTGTGTTGTGGTAGATGATGTCGCCCCCCTCTTTGGCATCGTCGAAAATAGTGTTCATGATGAAGATATACTGAGCATCTAGTGTTGAGATGGTCGCCATATCTAGATCGTGCATCTTATGCGGCAGAGGTGGTGGGGGGGAAGCTCCTGCAGAGGGGGTGAAGAGGTTTGCTCCAGATCATCTAAAAAAATTGCATGTCTTCATCTGAGTCAGAAGCAGAATCGAGTTCTTCATAAGTATCTTAACGTACTCGTTCTGAATCTTCCTGTTCTAGAGGAAAGGGCACTGATTGGTCAAGTGCGGAGAAAGGTTGAGGGGGCCTTGCTGGTGTGGTTGTGCTGGTTCCTAAGATACATTGGTGGAACTCAGCAAAAGTGGCGTCTTTTGCAGACTCCCCTATGGATCCCAAAGTAGAATAATCAAGGAATTGGTCCCCATATGATATTTTTACATGTTCGTTGTGGGTGGGGGACTTGGGATGACGTCCACCTTCTTGGTGGCCTTTGTCATATCCTTTCTGAGGGGGGTCTTCCTCGTTTCATGGGCCCTCGCCATCATCAGATTTGTCATCTGAGGAGGTGGTATCATTGTTAGAATCGGCAGAGGAGTCGGAGTCATCTTCGTCTTCATTATCACTATCTTTGGCAGGTTCTGCTTTGGCCGCTAGCTTCTTGTTTGCTTTCTTTTTGCACCGCCGATGGATGGTTTGTAACTCATAGAACGCCACTTGCACATGACCATGTGTTTTGAGCAGTGCGTCGTATGTTTCTTTGAGATCGTTGTAGCGGCCCTCGGCGGAGAGGAGTCGTGCTGTAAGATCTATTACTTGAGCACATAGTTGTTGAAGCTCGGTGTTAGCTGACTCCTCTTGGCAGCTGTATAGCTGTGTGAGGGTATTGGTGATGTCGTCCAGGCGCGTGCTTAAAGTAGTTTGTTGTTTCTTAAGCTCGCGCAGGGTCTCGGGCAGGGGTTGAGTCTGCGCTGAGATTCTATCAACTTGCTTAGCCAGCGCTTCATGCTGGCTTTTTACTCCAAGTACCTGCTCGGGCAGGTGTTTGTAGTGGTCATCGATATGATCGATTTGCTTGGCCACTACGTCTTGTCATTGTTGGATGCTTCGGAGGATGCCTGGCAGGGTGATGTTTTGCTCGTTGATCTTGGCGACCTGTTCAGAAATACCCTGCACACATGAATAAAAAGATTGCATTATGTTAGAAGGGTCAGTGAGGAGGTTTCAAAGGGTGTCGAATTGATGTCCAAATTCCTCACCGAAATTTAAAAAAGGGACCCCAGATGTGGAAGGGTGGTATGGTTGGGGTCGAGGTGGAGGGGCGGTAGTGTCTTGTGGAAGAGACACTGATGATGGTCCCACGAACTGCGTGGTGACCGTAGATGGGGTCACCAGCGGTGTCGGGGTGGTGGTGGACGGAAAAGGTGGTGAGGGTGGTGGGAGTGAAAATGTTGGGTGAAGATTGGTGGGAATGGAGGTGAAGGTGGTGAAGTCAGGTGTTGAAGCTGAGAAGGGGATGTTAGAAGTGAAAAGGGATGAGTCAGGAAAAGGGGATGTGGACATTATTGTAGAGAATGATGGGAGAGCGGTGGATTGGGGAAGGGTGGATGCTGGTGGGGTAGAGGTGGAGGCTGTGGTGGTGGTGGGTAGTAGTGTGGAAGGGGTGGTGGAGGAGAGCTCAACATTCAGACTCCTAATAAAAGATTCAATTGATGAGGTGGTTATGTTTTCTTCGGGGAGGGATTCGGCCTCTGGATGTGGCCTTGATGTCGGTGTCCCCGACAGCTGTTGTGCCTATAACTGCCTTCTGGAAGGTTGTTTTACAGGTATTTTTGATGATCGAGCTGTCGGGGCTGTGATTCTTAGCTCCGTCTGTCTCGCGTTTTCTTTCTTTTCGGTTTTTTTAACCGAAGCTAAGAGTTGTGTAAGCTCCTCGTCAGAGAAGAGGAGCTTTTCTATGTCATAATTAGTGAGCTCCGGAAGCAGGAGGAGAATTCTGGAAGATCTGGCTGTAGGGCAGAAGATATAATATAACTTCGCATCCTTTTCCTTGATGATGTAGGAGTTCTTCAAGGTTTGTTCGTTGGTTAGGATGTCGCCCTTTATCTGCTTGCATCTTTGTAGAAGTCTATCCATCTTGAGATATTTGATGATGGATGTGATATGACCCCCCATGCAGATTTCTTTCCCCAGGGCATATGCGGATAACTTTTGAATCATAAGACGTCCAATATTGACCGGCATCCCATGTAGGACTGACCAGAGGACAAAAAGATCTGAAGTGATGACATTTCCGCCTTCTGTCCTGGGGAAGAATGTGTCGGTAAGAATTTTATGTAGTGTGCGCACTAAACCAGATTGTATATTCGAGGATTTGCATGTTTTTGCATCGTAGTTGGGGATTCCTGTCAAGGACTTCCAAAAGTTATGTCTGTTGAACTGGGAATTCTCAGTTCCAACAGCTTTGGCATTCTTGAGCTGCTCCTGGTTTTCTATAAAAATTTCGTTCAGCATGTTTTCTGTGATGACAACCTCGCTGCCAAAGAGTTTAGTGACCAGCCTACGGTCACCTCCGTCCCTTGATCTATCCATGATGTCGACAGCTTCTTTAGCAAGGAAGGTGAAGAATTTAGTAGTAGGCTCGATAAAAGAGGGTTCGGGGACAAAATACAGTTTTGAAAGATTTGCATTGTCAAGAAGTGTGAGGATTCTGTCATAAATCCCCATTTTTAGTAGTACGCTTGAGCAAACGTACTTTGTGGGTTTGAGGATTTTGTCAGTGGATTGGATTGTTTGGATGAAAAGGTTTTCTGGTGGTGGTGCGGTGGTGGTGATAATTGAGAAGACGGGGGTAGTGATGGTGGTGGTAGAAGGGGGAGGGGTAATGGTGGTGGTAGTGGTTGGTGGGACATACCGAGCTAGGGTTTGTTCCCTTGCAGTGGCAGGATGAACATGCTTCTTTGCCTGTTTCTTTTGTTGTTGAGTTGTAGCGGATTCCTGGGCCTTCCTCTTCCCCTTGCTCTTTGTGGTGGGGGATTCTGCCTCAGGAGTCGGCTCATATTCTGAGCCTTCATCATCATCGGAAGAAATTTCTTCCACTTCTTCTTTAGGTGCCTCGGCTAGGCATTTGTTGATGCGATCAATTTCGCATAGAACCGCCATGATTTTGACATTTGTAGGGGCCTTTCCAATCATGTTGTAGTTATCTATGATCTTTTGAAGTTTGGCTCGGTCCGCTATGAGTTCCTCTGGTGTCCAGAAGGGAGCATCCTCACATCCGATGGGTTGTTTTGCTGGTGATGCCATCACTGAAAGTAGGATAGTCATGTGTTAGAAAGAGAAGTTTATTTAAAATAAAAGATGTGTTTATGTGTTTTTATTAAAAGCAAGCGATTTTGAATGCCGAAGGAACCTGGGTCCTTCTTATTCTTTAGCATTTTATTGAGGATGATATCAGAGGTGGTTTGGGCAAGAAGAATAGGGGCGATGGAACAGCGATTGCGCAAGGGTTTCAGAAGGCTCGGGAGTCAAAAGAAAGAAGAAGGAGGGTGGTGGGGTTATATTTATAGGATTCGGGGGGTTGACCTCGCAAAAACCCTAGCTCAAACGGTTTAGGAACCGTTTGGCTCCAAACGGTTTCAAGACTGTTTGGCTCCAAACGGTTTGAAGACCGTTTGGAAGGGTTGTTATTTTGATTTTTGTATTTTTGTTTTGGTTATGTGAATTTTTATATTTTTTGGAAATACAAACCTAAGTTAATGAGAAGAATAGAAAATAAAAGAAGAAACTCAAATCTTGGGTTGCCTCCCAAGTAGCGCCTGGGTTTTACGTCGCTGGCTCGACGAAGCTGAGATGTTGTTATGCTGATGTTGTGGCGTCTCTGATTTCAATGGTCTGTCTCGGCATTTTATCTGCTGGAGTGTAGTATTTTTTCAATCGATGGCCATTGACCGTCCTTTCTCCTCCGTTATTGTCGACAGTTATGACAACTCCAGTTGTGTATATATGCTTTATGGTGAAGGGCCTGGACCATTTTGTTTGGAGTTTTCCAGGGAACAACTTGGGCTTGGAGTTGAAAAGGAGTACTTTGTCGCCGATGGCGATGTCTTTCCTCTTAAGATGACCGTCGTTCCACATTTTAGTTTTCTCCTTATAAATCCTGGCACTTTGATAAGCGGTCATTCGGAGCTCCTCTAGCTCCTGTAACTGGATTTGTTTGTTTTGTCTGACACTTTTAAGATCAAAATTTAGTTGTTTAATGGCCCACCAAGCTTTGTGTTCCAGTTCTAATGGAATATGGCATGACTTCCCATATACTAAACGGAACAGGGTTGTCCCGATTGGTGTTTTATAGGCTGTTCGATAAGCCCAAAGGGCATCGGGAAGCTTGGTGGACCAGTCAGTACGGTTTCTATTAACTATTTTTTCTAGGATCACCTTTAGTTGTCTATTTGATACCTCGACCTGACCACTAGTCTGTGGATGGTAAGGCATGGCTACTTTGTGGTTAACTACATATTTTTTCAACAGGGCTTCAAAACTTCATTCCAGAAAATGGGTCCCGCCATCTGATATGACAGTTCTGGGGACTCTAAATCTGGGGAAAATAATATCTTTAAACAATTTAATAACTAGTTTGGAATCACTGGAAATAGTGGGTATTCCTTCAACCCACTTCGGGACATAGTCCACCGCAACCAGGATGTAGGAGATACCATAGGAAGAAGGAAAGGGGGCCATGTAGTCTACCCCCCATATGTCGAAAAGTTCAATTTCCTACCACATTGTGAGGGGCATTTCATTCCTTTTGGATATGCTACCAGAAAATTGACATTTGTTACAAGATTTCACAAAATCATAGGAGTCCTTTGATATGGTTGGCCAAACGAAGCCTGATTGCAGAACTTTTATAGCGGTTTTTTTTGCACTCATGTGCCCCCCATGGGTCCTGAATGGCAATGCTCTAGGACGGGGGTAATTTCTTCTTCCGGCAAGCAGCGACGGAAAAGTCCGTCAGCACATAGGTGAAACAGATAAGGTTCATCCCAATAATATTGCTTTATATCGTGGAGAAATTTCCTTTTTTCATGGTAGGAAGCGGAGGGGTGAATGATTCCTGTAGCTAGATAATTGACAATGTCCGCATACCAAGGGAATCCATGGGTAACCTTCATTAGTTGGTCGTCTGGAAGAGAGTCTCGGATAGGGATTTTATCTTCGTCTTCCACTTCAATACGACTGAGATGATTGGCTACGACGTTTTCCATTCCGCTTTTATCTTTAATTTCCAAATTGAATTCCTGAAGCATCAACACCCAGCAGATAAGTCTGGGTTTGGCATCTTGCTTCTGAATTAGGTATCGAATGGCGGAGTGGTCAGTGTAGACGATGACCTTGGATCCAATCAAATAGGAGAGAAATTTCTCAAACGCGTAGATGACAGTCAGGAACTCCTTCTCTGTAGTAGTGTAGTTCTTCTGTGCTTCATCTAGCATTTTAGAAGCGTAGTAAATTACGTAAGGTTTCTTGTCGATCCGCTGTCCCAATACAGCTCCTATGGCATAATCGCTTGTGCCACACATGATTTCAAATGGTAGCAACCAATCTGGGGCTCTCAGAATAGGTGCAGAAATTAAAGCATTTTTTAGAGTTGAGAAACTTTGCAAACAGTCTTGGTTAAAGATGAACTCAGTATCTTTAGTCAAGAGTTGGGTCATGGGTTTTGCTATTTTTGAGAAATCCTTAATAAATCTTCTGTAGAACCCCGCATGACCCAAGAAATCCCGTACTCCTTTTATATCTTTTGGTGGCGATAGCTTCGAGATAACATCGATTTTTGCCTTATCGACCTTGATCCCTCTGTCACTCACTCTGTGCCCGAGGACGACACCTTCAGTTACCATGAAATGGCATTTTTCCCAATTCAGTATAAGGTTTGTTTCCTCGCATCGTTGTAAAACTTGTCCAAGGTTGATTAGACAGTTATCAAAAGAATCTCCATAGATTGAGAAATCATCCATGAACACTTCCATTATGGATTTTGTTAATCCTGCAAAAATGGCAGACATACACCTTTGGAAAGTAGCGGGTGCGTTACACAACCTGAAAGGCATTCTTCTAAAAGCATAGGTTCCAAAAGGGCAGGTGAAGGTAGTTTTCTCTTGGTCTTCTGGGTGTATGGGTATTTGGTAGAACCCGGAATAACCATCTAGATAGCAGAAGTATTTCTGATGGGCTAAATGTTCTATGACCTCATCGAGAAAGGGCAGAGGGTAGTGATCTTTCCGCGTGGATTTGTTTAATTTTCTATAGTCGATGCACATCCTCCACCCCGTCACCATCCTGGTGGGTATTAACTCATTTTTGTCATTAAGCAAAATAGTAGTGCCTCCCTTTTTAGGAACTACTTGGACAGGGATGACCCATTGGGAGTCAGAAATCGGGTAGATTATGTCGGCTTTCAGTAATTTGAGGACTTCAAGGCGAACCACTTCTTTGAGATTAGGGTTCAGCTTCCTCTGATGTTCGCGTGATGGCTGAAATTCTTCGACCATGGGTAGTCTGTGCATGCATAGGGCTGGATTTATGCCCGTCAGGTCAGTTATCTTATACCCAATGGCCTTTTTGTGTTTCTTCAGCTCATCCAGAAGCCTTTCTTCCTGGTCTTCTGTTAGGGTGGAACTGATGATAACCGGACATAATTTTTCCTCGTCCAAGAAGACATGTTTAAGTCCCATGGGTAGAGTCTTCATCTCAGGAGCCTTAGGTGACTGTTGCTTCTAAAATGGTGATATCCTTGAGTTCCTCAAAGGTGACCGTCGATGCTTCTTTGGCCTTTTCTAAGTGTTGCAGACACTGTTGAGCCAATTCATTTGCAGAGAATTCGACTTCTGGGTTGGTTAGAACATTCTCTAACTAATCTGATGGCTCAGATATTTCTAATTGAGACATTTGTTGTATTGCGTCTAAAAGAAAGACCTCCTCTTGAATGTTGGGGCCTTTCATGTTGTTGAGAACTCGGAATTGAAATGCTTCTTTTCCGAGTCTTAGAATGATGGTGCCAGCTTCAACATCAATAAGCACCCTAGCTGTGGCGAGGAAGGGGCTGCCAAAAATTATCGGGTATCTCAGATCTTCCTTGATGTTCATGATGACAAAGTCGCACGGGACATAGGCATCTTTGCCTATCCTAACTGGAATATCTTCAATAATTCCAAGAGGTGCGGTGATGGTAGAGTCAGTTAACTGAATTTTCATTGTTGTGGGCAGAAATTCAGTGAAACCTAATCGTTTGCACATAGAATAGGGCATAATGGATATGCTGTCCCCTAGGTCAGCTAATCCCTTTTTGGTTGATGCATTTCCAATACAGCATTGAATGCCGAAGGAACCTGGGTCCTTCTTCTTCTTTGGCATTTGATTGAGGATGATATCAGAGGTGGTTTGGGCAAGTTTGACGGTTTCTTGTTCCGTGATGTACTTCCTTGATAACAGGGTTTTGAGGTATTTAGCCCAAGATGGTACCTCAGAGAGAGCATCAAGGAGTGGGATATCGATGTAAAGTTTCTTCATCACCTCCTTAAATTTTTGGAACCTGGTATCCATTTTCGTTTCTCGCAGTCTTCCCGGATATGGGATCCTTGGTTTATACTGCAAGATTTCTGGCCCTGTGGACACTTGTTCTTTTTCTTTACCCTTCACGCTCTCTGTGGACTTCTCCGTTCCTGGCTTCGGGCTCTCATTTGGCATAAAGGCAGGTGTGTTATCATCATCAAGAGTGATCCTTTTAGTTTCATGGAGGGTGCGTCCAGATCTCATAGTAACATCATTCAACTGTTCAGGCCTATTCTGTCCATGTTTAGGGTTCGATTCAGGCTGCCCAGCAAATGTGCCTACTGGAGGCTTCAGTTGTGCAGCAATTTGGGCTAGTTGAGCTTCTACTGCCTTTTGCTGAGCTTGTTGATTAGCGAGCATAGTTTTTTGGGATTGCAACATCTGCCTTATCAAAGTCATCTCATCTTCTGGTTGAGAAGGAGTATTTTTCTGAGGAAGTTGTTGTCCTTGTTGTGGTTGTTGCGGAGGCAGCGCTAACTGAGGTTGCTGCAACTGAGGGTGCAGCTGTGGATGTAGAGGAGGATGAGTATACTGATAGTAGGCGGATGGATTCTTGGGGTAGTTGGATCTCGGGAAGTTATTTCTGGGGTTCCCCTAATTTTGATTGAAGTTGCTTGGGAATCCTGGTGGCAACCTACTGGAGGACCCACCCTGCGTCTGGTGTTGTGGATTTGCAGTCCCAGCAGGGTTCCCGTATTGAAATCCTGGGTGGTTTCTTGGTTGGTTAGGATTATAATAAACTTGTCCAGGAATGGAATGAATAGAATTGACTTGTTCTGGCAATTGCTCTTCAGGATGTTTCATGATTTGTTCAAACTATTGTGGTGGTAGATGCATATCCATCATTACACTGTAAAGCATACCGCATGAAAGATTTGGATGATCAGATGCATGGCAGGCTTCACAGGTTCTTGTGGCAACTTTGACCTGTTGGACCTGAGGGTTTTTCTTCTTGTCGAATTCTCCAAGAGAAGTTTCAAGAGATTGTTGCTTATGAGCTATGGTCTTTAAGGCTTCAGCAATAGCCTTCATCTCCATTGATTCTTCAGCTTTAGAGACCTTGAGGACTCCTTTTCCAGCTGATCGTCCCCAGTTGGACTGATTCTCAGCTCCGAGTGTGACTATTTTCTAGGCATCCTCGTAGTTCTTTCTCATAAAATTTCCTCCAGATGAGGAATCCAGAAACTGCTTGATGTCATCACTCACTCCCCTATAGAATATTTCTATTAGTTGGTTTTGGGAGATGTCGTGATGAGGACACTTTCGCAGAAGCTCTTTGAACCTTTCCCATGCTTCAGCAAGCGATTCTCCGGGAAGTTGAGAGAAGTGATTAATCTGCCCCCTGATCTCGTAAGTTAGTGAAGGGGGGAAGAACTTCTCCAGGAACTTTTCTTCCAGGGGAGCCCATGTGGTGATTATTGGCTCCCTGTCAAGCGATTTATACTAGCTCATAGCTCTCCCAGATAGAGTGAAGTGAAACAGATGCAGCATTATTGCGTCAAAGGCAACTCCGGCCTGTGGGACTAGTCGGCATAGTGCCTTGAACCTCTTCAGATGATCCATACAGTCATCTCCAGAACCTCCAGAGAATGAGATGCCATGCATGATCTGAATCCATTGGGTTTGGATCTCAAAGTTGGGTATGTTGATGATCGGAGGTCGAACTGTATGGTTGTCTTCGTAGTTCTTGGGGACAGCATATTCCCTCAACTGCTTGTTCCTTAGTTCCAACTGAGCAGCTTGGTTTGCTGCCTCATTTTCAGCTCGAATGCGGGCATGTTCTTCGCACGAATCTCCACTTGAATATGAGCACGAGTATCAGTGATGAGTTGTGCTCTTTGAGCGGCGATGGCAGCGTTGACCCTCTCCATCACCAATGCAGCCTGGCGTTGATCTTCATCCATTTGCCTGGCTCTTTGGCGATTGAGTCTGATGCGGCGATGGAATCTTCTCTCTACCTCAGAGTCGTACTCTGGATCAGGGGAGAATCTGAGGTTATGCGATGATCGCATACACGTTTTCTACCTGAGTAGAGAGAAGAATACACCTTTTAGATGCTGCCAAAGATATAGTGAATTCAAGAAGATATGGATTAATGATTAAAAGAAAGTGTAAAACCCTAACCAACTAGCAAGATACTAAATGAAATTAAAACGTTTCATTGTCCCCGGCAACGGTGCCAATTTTTGATGGAGCTTCCACTTGCGTGGAATTGCGTGCACCAACTAAAAATCCTAAAGATGGTAAGTATTTAAGTTTAGCCTTGCTTATACTAGATTGAGAACTCCACCCACATATACTAAGATATGTGGAAGTCTTATCATAGTATAGTTAAGGGTTGAATCCACGGGACAACGATCTTGTTGTGAACAACAAGATGAAAAATGTTAGAACTTCACTTAATCTCTTAATAGTAGGTACTTAGATAGAAAGTTTGGTTTGGTTATTTCAAACTAAGAACATGTAAAGTAAAGAAGTAAGTAAATTTAAGAAAGTTAAACAATGATAAGGAGTCACTAGGGTGTGATCGGATTTCACCGCCACTACACATTGATCAAGACATGCAAAATAAAACACAACCTGCAATAAGAGTTTAGTCAGTTAGTATCTTTGTATACTTAGTTTCCTTTCGGAGAACTAACTACGAGAAGTGCGGGAATGTTGCAAAGTCAACCATCCCCGAACGAATGGTCAACTACTTCGCATCATTCCCTTCGCAAAGTGTGTTCCTCGATTCATCAAGGTTGTACTTTCATACGTCAACTGATTCCATTTCATAGCATGAAAGTACAACGATGGGAGTGAGTTTACTCCACTTCTTGAAAGACACTCCTAGATACTGAAACAGATGCATGGTGGATACATGTACCAAGAACCAACATAAAAACGATTTTCGAATCTAATAGTATAAACGTAGACAATTCATACTAAAAGATAAAAGATAACACAAGTTGGTGATCAAGCAACAAGCAATCATTAAACGTTTGATGTTGAACTGAAAAGATAAAATCTCTATGTTGCAAACTATGGATTACATTACATGATATGAAAACATGGGTAGTGGGGCTACTCCCCGCACCCTAGTGAGAGAGACTACTCGCTCATAACTAGGACAAAGAAGGAGGCAAGAAGAGAGACAGAGAACGTCATCCCCACAAAGGAGAGAGGAAAGTCAACCCCTTGGAGAGAGGAAAGTCAACCTCTTGGAAAGAGAGAGAGAGACGATCTTCTAGCTTCACAGGTTGCTTGATGACGAGGTCCCCTCTTCCCACCTTCTTTGGCAGAGAGAGAGAAAGCAGCTTCGAGATGGAGTGTGGATCTCAGACCGGCAGCCCCTGGGTGGAGGATGGAAGTCGGATTTTCTCTGTAGTGATAGAGGCAGCCTCTGGACGTCTGAAACTTCCTCCCTTTTGGAGGACCCTTGGGGTCTTATTTATAGGCCTTAAGTGAAGTCCAAACGGTTTGAAGACCGTTTGGACCTCAAGACTGTTTGGACCTCAAGACTGTTTGGATCTCAAGACCGTTTGGGATTTAAGACCGTTTGGACCTCAATATCGTTTGGACCTCAAGACCGTTTAGACCTCAAGACCGTTTGGACCATGCGATCTCGGGACCAGTTGGCTCCATGCGGTCTCGGAACCGGTTGGCTTCATGCGGTCTTGGGACCGTGTGACTCCATGCGGTCTCAGAACCGGTTGGCTTCATGCGGTCTTGGGACTGTGTGATTCCATGCGGTCTCGGGACCGATTGGCTTCAAGCGGTTTTGGGACTGTGTGACTCCATGCGGTCTTGGGACTGTGTGACTCCATGCGGTCTTGGGACCGTGTGACTCCATGCGGTCTCGGGACCGGTTGGCTTCATGCGGTCTTGGGACCGTGTGACTCCATGCGGTCTCGGGACCGATTGGCTTCATGCGATCTTGGGATCGTGTGACTCCATTTGGTCTCGAGACCGATTGGCTTCATGCGGTCTTGGGACCGTGTGACTCCATGCGGTCTCGGGACCGATTGGCTTCATGCGGTCTTGGGACCGTGTGACTCCATGCAGTCTCGGGACCGATTGGCTTCATGCGATCTTGGGACCGTATGACTCCATGCGGTCTTGGGACCGATTGGCTTCATGCGATCTTGGGACCGGTTGGCTTCATGCGGTCTTGGGACCGTGTGACTTCATGTGGTCTCAGGACCAATTGGCTTCATGCGGTCTTGGGACCGATGGGCTTCATGCGGTCTTGGGACCGTGTGACTCCATGCGGTCTGGGGACCGATTGAGTCTTTTATGATTTTTTTGTGTCTTTTTCTGCAAGTAAAAAGGGGAAAAGTTAGTCTAATAGTATATTTTCAATATGAGGGGGTATTTAGGGATTATGTCTAATTTTAATTGAGAAAGAGTGTGGAAAACTGAAGAAAAGACTAAGATAACAACCCAAAATTGGAGGTTATCACTATCATAGATGATGACAAAGACGGGGGACATCATCTACAACAATACAAAGACAAAGCGCAAGTTGACACGAGAAGACTTCCGTATCATCCTTCGACCACAATTGACGGTGAAGATGGCTATCTTCTGTGTCTTCCTTGCCAATGCTATTGAGGATTTTCGGAGCCCAAAAAGGTTGAAATCCGTCTTCAACGCTTCACCCGCTCTATCCTTAAGCTTATTACATAAGGACTTCTGGGTAAAGTCCATTGAGTGGATGCAAACTGGCCTTCCACGAAGGGCACGCTACATTTTTGTGCCCTTCAGAGTTTCCGACCACTGGCTGCTCATGATTTTCGACACCGCGGCGCGTGACGCCAAGGTGTACAACTTCTACGCCAGCAAACTAAAGGCCTGACAAATAAATTTTACTGGATTGGAAGTCGGGGAAGCATGATGCATACCCTTACGGCTTCTCAAAATAATATGGGCTGCTTGCCCATCTCTGCGACATGGTTGGAGCCAACCCTGGTTCCAAATCATCAACCCAACAGTCCAAACTTTAGCTGGTTCAGGGGATTGCGCTTTCTGTACAATATGATTCATAGAAGCGCTCAATAGACAAATCCCCTTCACTGAGCTAGCCACAGAAGATATATACTCCCTACGAGGATGTTACGCCATGGAGCTTATTTGTGACATACGGTTCTTCAGGGACCCAACAATGGCATCAAACGACGTACCTCGATACCTTTTCTCCGCTATGCAACGTCCACAAAAGTGTCCATACAGAACAATCCTAAAGGAGTTGGAGAAAAAGCAACAACAGACTGCCAAGGCCCCAAAACAATGCCAATGGGACCCTTATACCTTCGATATGGCGGATGATCAGGGGGACATCAATTTGATAACAGGGGTCACCATCAACAGATCATCTCAACCAATGGTACCCCTATCTACCATAGAACCAATGTTTCTAAATTTTGACCTTGCCGCATGCAAAACACTTTCTAATAATGAACTCAGACTCATCATGTCTAGGCTTTACGCAGAGAAAGATGAGCTTGTCTTCATGTACAGAAACATCCTAATAATGGCAGATACTCTCCGTGAAACCGTACAAACCAAAGGTTCTTTATCTGTGAGCTTTATGACTGCCTACCAGTTTCTTCTAGCACGGGACCTACCTACGGTTTATATGGCGTCGGCATACATGAAGGACGATTTACTTGGATCCAAGAACTTCAGAACCATGGAGGACCTTATCTCATATATTCAAAACACGACTCCAAATTTCATTATGTTTTCTTTTCTTCACTCTGAGCACTAGATGCTACTGGAAACAAATTTGCATGAGGGAACTACAATCATTTACAATAGTTCCGACAGTCAGTTTGATCCAAACCAAAGACAGTATGATGTAACAGCAAAGACGTCGACGAAGGAAGTGGTTAAGGATTGTGTTGAACGACTACACAATCTCCTGGGTAAACACACAAAGGCGTATGACAAAGAACATTTCCATCGCCCGGCCTTCATCCACAGATGTCCCTAGCAGATCAGAGAATCAAATGACTGTGGTTTCCACGTCATCTACTGGATGTATACCATCACTATTCTTGGAAAACAAGTGGAGGACATGAAGGATGTGGATTACCACGCTTTACATGGAAAATTCACAGCTAATCTCCTACGATCTCATGGAGCAAACAAGGGATTAACATAACCTTCATACCATTGCCCATGTACTTCTCAACCTATCACTTAGACACCCTGAGGACAGAGTGAGTGATAAGTTAGGGGGTACACTGGACAAGGGTGAGGTATCATATTCAAACCTTTTTCTCTTTACTCTTTCTTTCACCTCTGTTCTTATGTACATATTTTTCCTTTCCTTTGACACTTAGATTTTTCAGTAATTCCTTTGATATAATAACTCTTACATATAAAACAACTTTTGCTTCGGAAAAGAGTCACCCCTAGATAAATTAGAGACAAAGTAGTCCTCAAACGCAACTACATAAGTAGCATTTAGGCATGTAATAGTGAATTAATAAATCATTTTCATACTTGATTTCTATACTTTTGCTTCAATTATGCATCAGACTCTCCACAGGTTAACATCCTGGTCGAAACAAGCTAAACACTCTCAAGGACAGGAAGGAACCAGGCGAAATCTAAATCAAGGAACCTCGCAAGTGGACCACCAAGTACGAAACCGTAATAAGTGCATGTCAAGAAACCCTAAGAAATAGTTTTCTTCTTTTCAAAAAGAGGTTTGGCAGCCCAAATAAAATCCTAAATACCCAATTCCTAAGCCTGTGAGCATATGAATAAAAGCCTGAGTGTTGAATAAAAACATGAGAGTTGTGCTATACATAAGGACTTATATGAAGAACCAATAAAGGTCTTGCTCGGGCGGTACATTCAGCTGCCCTCACAAAGGCATATGTGTCGTTCCCGGTAGTGAGATCCTAAGGTCTCCAAGTATATGAAAAAGTTGATAAAGGACTCGCCCGGCCAATACATTTAGTTGCCCTCGCAAAGGCAGATGTGTCACTCCCGACAGTGAGATCCTAAAATTTTAGATAAACCCTCCCCCACTAAAAAGGGGAGTTACACAACAGCCTTTAGCCAACCCTCATACCTATCTCAGCTTCTGGTAGGAATTTCAAAGAAGTATAAAACTACTTAGAGTCAAAGACATGCATAGAATACAATAAAGGAAAAGGTGGTCCCAATGCGAGTTACGTGATACAGAAGAAACTTAAGATCCATGCAACTCTCGATACCCGAAAGAGTTAGTGTAAGAGGAAGCCCCGATAAAACTCTAGGAGATCTCTGGTTTAGAATTGAAGCAAGAGTATAGAAATCTTCACTAAATAAAATCACCTCACCACTACGTGCCTTAGCTCTATCCATCTTGAGGACAAGCTAGACTCTAAGCTAGGGGGTGATAACTTCCCATTTTGTGATGTTATGTTACTAGTTTTTCTTAATTTTCCATACTCTTTCTTAGATAAATTAGATATAATCCTTAACTTTCTACGTTATTATGAATTCACCATTAAACTAACATTTATCTTTTTCTTCTTACAGAAAACCCCCAAAAAATTTGCAAAATCCCCAAACGGTCCCAAGACCGAATGAAGTCCAAATGGTCCCAAGACCGAATGAACTCAAATGGTCCCAAGACCGAATGAAGTCCAAACGGTCCCAAGACCAAATAAAGGCAAATGGTCTGGAGATCGAATGAAGTCCAAATGGTCCCAAGACCGAATGAACTCAAACGGCCCTGAGACCAAATAAAGGCAAATGGTCCCAAGACAGAATGAACTCAAATGGTCCCGAGACTGAATAAAGGCAAATGGTCCCAACACCGAATGAAGTCCAAACGGTCCCAAGACCGAATGAACTCAAACGGTCCCAAGACCGAATAAAGGAAAATGGTTTGGAAACCGAATGAAGACAAACGGTCCCAAGATCGTATGAGCTCAAACGGTCCCAAGACCGAATAAAAGTAAACGGTTTGGAGACCGCATGAAGTCAAACGGTCCCAAGATCGTATGAAGTCAAACGGTCTCGATACCCTTTGAAGTCAAATGGTCCCGAGACTGCATGATTCCAAACGTTCCGCAAACCGTTAAAGACCCAAACGGTCCAAAGACCGTTTGGGACTCCTTGGAATCCTATAAATAGAACCGAAGGAGTTCTCATTAGGCATCGAATTCTTGGACACCCAAAGGCTGCCCCAACCGTTCCAGAGTTGTTTCATCTTCCATCCTCCACCCCAAGGCTGTTGTTCCAAGATCCACACTTCATCAAGCTGCTTTCTCTCTCATCGACATAGAAGGTGGGAAGTGAAGAAGTCTTCATCAAGTCAACCAAGTGATGTGAAGATAGTTTCTCTCTACTCCAAGGGGTCGACCTTCCTCCCTCCTATGTGGAGATGATGATTTCTTCCTCTCTTCCCACCTCCTTCTTTGTTCCTGCCATGAGCGAGTAGTCTCATACACTAGGGTGCAGGGAGTTGCCCCGCTACCCATATTTTCATTTCATACATTGTAATTCATGGGTTTGCAATAGAAAAATACTATCTTTTTAGTTCAACATCAATCGTTTAATGAATGCTAGTTGCTTGATCACCAACGTGTGCTATCTATTATCTGTTAGTGCAAATTGTCTATGTCTGTACTTCTAGATCCGAATATCGACTGCTTGTTGATTCTAGATGTATGTAGTCACCATACGTTTGGTTCGGTATCTAGGAGCATTTCTCGAGGAGTGGGGTAAACTCACCTCCATCGTTGTACTTTCATACTATGAAATGGAATCAGTTGACGTATGAAAGTACAACCTTGATAGGTCGAGAAACACACTTTGCGAGGGGAGTGATGCAAAGTAAGTGACCATTCATTTGGAGATGGATGGCATTGCAATGCTTCCACATTTCTCATAGTTAGTTACCCGAAAGGAATCTAAGTCTACAAAGATACTAACTATTTAGACCATTTTCTTTGCAAGCCATGTTATTATGATGTATGTTTTGATCCATGCGTAGTGGTGCTGAAACTCGATCACATCCTGGTGGTTTCTAAATATCGTTTACAACCTTAAGTTTACTTTCTTATTATTTACTTTCTCCACACATTAGTTTAATCATCAAACCAACTCTTTGATCTAAATATCAACTTTTAAGTGGATAAGTAGGATTATTACGTTTTTCATCTTGTTAAACTCTTAATAAGACTGTTACCTCATGGATTCGACCCTTAACTATACTACGACAAGACTTCCACGTATCTTAGCATACGTGGGTGGAGATCTTATTATAGCATACGCAAAGCTAAACTTTGAGACTTACTATCTCTAGGGTTTTTAATGGTGCATGCAACTCCACGTAAGTGGGGGCTCCATCATTGTACAATTTTCACTTTCAATATATATTGTAATTTGTGTAAATTCATGATGTAATGATATTACATGTTGATGGTTCAACACATTTTGGCATATGTATAATAATTAAAAAAAATTATCAAACTTTGACAAAAAATTATGTATTTGTGACCACTGGAGACCATCAATTTTTTTTCACCTTTATGTACAATCTACTACCTAGACCATACTTTATTTGTAAGATTTTTTGTCTTTTAGTATAACATTGTGATTGACAACTATCATAACTTGCTTCATAAATGTCTCCATTTAAACTAACATCAAAATCCCATTGAAATGGATAAGTTTCCTTCACTCGCCCATATAGGAGACTCTCCCCTCACCCCAACACACACGCGCACACACACTTATCCAATATGACATTATTTCACAAACAGGTGTATTCACACTAGTAGATGAATTCGGTAAAGCTTCATGAGTTCATTCATTAACGTTGGCATCAAAATTCATAAAAGTATTTGTAAATTTAAGCTTTTGTGCCCGCTAAAACAACATAAAAATTAGACATTTTCTTCTATGGTGTGCATTCAGTTATGTTCATGTATGCTAATGCTACTATATCACAATTTTAATAGACTCAGAAAAATATGGAGTTGTTACAATAGTGGTCGCTAAAACAATGATAAATTCTTTTAGGCCTCATTTGCTTTTACTTGATTAAATGAAGGCCATGACGGCTATTGGGGAGTAATATGATTATTCAAGTATGGACCTTAATGTGCAAGTTTTGATCAACAAGGGTTTGTATCTTAACTTGACATGCATTCATTTTTTGATGCAAGGGAGTATAGCATATAATGTATGTGTATAGCTTTGATTGGCATAAGGGAGAAAGGGAGGAAATGGAGTTTGGAGACTTTTCCTTGACCTCTTTCTTGTGAAACCTAGGTAATAGAGGATTCTCAAAAATTTATAGGTGATGGTGTTGGTACTCTATATCAATGTTGTAATGGAGCGATAGGAAAAGTAATTTTAAGATGTTTTTGCATTACATGTGATGTTGGGAAGAGGCTTGACTTTATTGTTCTTTAGTTTATAAGTCTTGTTGTCATGGTTGGAGGTTACCAAAGGTGATGGTCATCCCTACTAAAAAGGGAGAGACATGCATTTGTCTCATAAAGGAGTATCAATAGTAGATATGGAGTCTTACTTAACATGAGCCTTTTTACAATAGGTTTAATGGTGGAAATTGTGGTAAAGGAAATAGTCTTTGAATAAGATGGTGTTTCGAATGGGTTGCCAAAGTGGTTTTGACATGGAGGACATAATAGGGTGATATTTCATGATGGTTAGTAGAGATTTCCTAAACAACTTACTCCTTCATAGCATAGTTGCAAATTCAGTTTTCAATTTACGCTCAGATGAGCTGAAAAGTTTGGAATTCAGGAACTATGTGAGAAATTCATAAAAATGTATTCAACTCAAGGTAAAAGTTTTAATATTTGGGAAAAGTCGGGAAATAGTCATTGTGTGTGTGTGTGTGTGTGTGTGTGTGTGTGTGTGTGTGTGTGTGTATATATATATATATACTCATATATATATAGGGCCCATCTTTATTGCCCGCGCGGGTAGCTACCCGCCCACCATTTCGGTTACTTTTTTTCAAGTTGGTTACTTTTGTCATGTAGAGGGTTACTTTACCTTGCAAACTGCTAAGTTTCGTGCATAGATAGTTACGTTTGCAACAGCAGATTTCAAAACACGGATACATATATATTTGCTATATATTTTATACAGAGTTACTTTTTTAGTCGCATAGTTACTTTTTGATCAATATAGTTACTTTTTTGATAGCAGGGTTACTTTTCTGGCCAGAATAGTTACTTTTTTGACTGCCGGGTAGCAAAATCCAGACTACCCGCGCGGGCAATGAATGAACGGCCATATATATATACATACATATATATATATATATATATATATATATATATATATATATATATATATATATATATATATATATATATATATACTCCTTCGTAACATAGTTGCATGCAAATTCAGTTTTCAATTTACGCTCAGATGAGCTGAAAAGTTTGGAATTCATGAACTACGTGAGAAATTCATAAAAAATGTATTCAACTCAAGGTAAAAGTTTTAATATTTGGGAAAAGTCAGGAAATAGACATTGTGTGTGTATTGCACATTATATGTACATATATATATGTATATATTGCATAAATATATTACATACATACTTATACATATTACATATATATATACCGGAAAGGGATAGCATGGTTGGTGAATTGTGCTGGTCTCCAATGAAGAGACTCAGGTTCCAACCACATAGAGAAGTATTTCTTGATTTACCACTCTCCCACGTGCCCGGCCTCCACCACAGGTTATGGTAGAGTGGGGAAATCTTTCTCTCTTAATCCCATACTACATATATATAGATATTTAAATATATACACACTCAAACTCATCAAAGTCTTAGATAGTATAAATGGAAACAAATGATAAAATACATGGTAAAATTATAAAATGGGGGGAGAAAATGTGAATAATTCTCAAATAATACATGAATAAAATGTATATTTAAGAATTGTGACATGTTTTGTTTTTCATTTCTAGGAAAAAATGTGTGCGCTAATCATGACTTCCTCAAACACAGGGTAGATTGTGATAGTGCTTTCTTTTGCATTGAGAAGGCCAGATCAAGGCATGGTGGGCAGGCTAGGGTAAATATAACAGAGAACAAATACTTGAAAAAGTTTGTGTGCCTATACACATGCACTTCTTAAATACTTGCTAGTTGTAACCAATGTATTTTTATCTTTTTTTGGGTGTTGCATACATATTAGACACTCCCCAAGTTGTGTTCCTTTTTTCCCTATGTAGTGGGTAAATTGTCCTAATATTTAGGTACTTTTTGACAATTCTTGTTTAAAATGTATTTTTCCCTAGCCATACATGATAGTCAAATAGCTTGAAAATCCTATTAGTGCATAATTAGAAAACTATTTGATTGTAATGTTAGTTTTGTTTAATAAGTATTTACACATACTTGCCATTTTTTGTTATTGGAGTGGTTGACTTAGTTTAGGTGTATCTATGTGTGTATATGTATTATCATCATCATCATCTAATCCTCATTCCCAACCATGTCGGGGTTCGGCTACAGGGTTCCTTTTTCAATTTAGCTCTATTGTGGGACATATTCTCATCTAGATGTAAACACTGTAATATGTCCTTATCATCTCTGACCAAGTTCATTTTGGTCTACCTCTTTCTTTATAAATTAAGCTCGATTGTATAGCATTACTTTGAATATTTATATGCCTTTCTTATTGAGTGTGTGCATGTGTAATATGTGTGTGTGTGTGTTTGTGTGTGTATGTGTGTGTGTGTAATTTTTTAGATCAGGTATGTGTCATCTGGTTATTTCCCTTCTTTTCTCAAAGTGATTGTTCCTAAATTTACTATTTTGTACCAAAATTTCCCACATAATTCTTGGGTAATTTCAGTTTTTAAATGGTTGAGTGCATATTGAGTAGCAAACTTGTGAGTATGGTAGTAGGAGGATCATGAGACATAAAGGTGACAAGGTACTAACCTAGAAGAAGCCCAATCACAGACCTATAGCTAGTGAGCCTTTAACGTATATGGAGGATACAAGTTTCTCCACCCCTATGTAGAACTTTGTTTCCCTAGTTGGGGAAATAAGGCTTTCACTAGTATAAATTTGACCTCTAGTGTCACTTTTCCTTATGTGGGTTACATTGAAAAACTGACACTAGATAACAAACAACGTTGATTATCTAGCACAAACGTCACCATCGATCAAGTCTTGTCGATTAAGAAAACATATGGGTACCAATTTTTCATTAACATCAGTTACTTTTCTAAAAAAAACGACATCTTAAATAATCTGTGAAATACAATTTTTTAGGGAAAATATTTGTCTCCAAAAATTTTGAGATGAGCGTCATTTGTGGTGGAACCGTTGACAAACATCTTCATGTGAAATAAATTTTGCCTCTAAAATACTTCTGATGTTGGTTTTTCTCTATAAGACTGACTTTGATTCACAGAATAAACCACAAAAATTTGCACAAAATGTGTCGATTTATTGTCATAAAACTTACGTCACAGTGTTTGTGCCACATCCCCGTAAAAAATTCCCCCCGAATTGCACTATAGTATTGGTTCTTTCAGGAGAAACCGACAACTCAGGCCCTACTGAGGCCAATTTTTTTTCATTAGGATAATTGCCTTTGGCATCAGTTTTTTAAAGAGAGCTAACATCCATGTCACTCATATGTGTGTCAGGTTATTTGTACAGTTGACAACTATTGCCATTACTTAGGCTATTTTTTTATTCAAATAATGGCCTCTTGCATCAGTTTTTCAAAGGTAACTAATGTCTAAGTCACTAGGTTAGGTGTCGTTACTTTGAAATAAATCAAACTCTAAATGCTTAGTTGTCAGTTTTTATTAACAACTGATGAATATGTCCCACTTAATACCACCCGCAAAATTTCTTGGAGTATCTACTACATAGGTGGCCCTCAGATACACTTTAAGGAAAGATCCACTTTTACATAGGTGTGACTCCCTCTTTTGTAGGTGTGTCCACTTTTTGATCATGTTTTCTTAATTGTGAATTGCCATCTATAAAATCTATTCCCCTATGTTCTTATTCCTTTTTTAAGATGTGAATGTTTTCTAATCATTATGTTTTCTTTCAAAAATTGACAATGGATGTCCCTAGAGTATGATACTGATGATGTTGGGTGCACATTAGATACATAGATTAGAAGAAGAAAAAATCTTGGGTCTAGTGTCATATCTTATCCTATAAATTCAAAATTGATGTACAATATGTCCATAGTTGTGTCCTTATATGTGAAATATGTATGTGCTTCCTAGGGTAGGAGCATGGTGTTGGTATGTATGCCCAGAGAGCCAATCATATGATGATTGTAATGGCATGTCTTGTAAACTATTTGCTTAATAACAAAGGCAATCTTCCAATTTTTTTTCTATTCAGTTATGAGATAATAATTTAACATAATAAATATCTAAAGAATGATATTACTCAATGATGTATGTCTTCGGGTTGAGGACCTGAAAAATTAGATTATATGGATGTCAAGAGTACATGCATTCTTCCTATGTCCCTAGTTGGATGTTGTTGTGGAAGGCTAATAGATGGCAATAATACTTAAGATTACATGTATGTTGGTTGATGATAGAATCTCATTAGTCATGATATGTGATATCAAATCAAGTACATAGATACTTGTTAGAGAATAGTGTATCAGACAGAACCACCTTAAGAGTGATGCACAGAACCATGATTGGTAGTCAGATTCATCTCTCATGGTGATGGTGGTTATTATGATTCTTAGACCTAAAATCACTACAATCATCACATGTCATTCGGTTTACTTTGACATCATCCATCGTGATCCTAAATAATGGTTGCCATAAAGGCAGTGATCGGTTGCACTGTGACTCATGGGGATGAGTGTGAGTGATGTATATGGGATTTGGCCCCCTACATGAATTTGATATCCTGGCCACTTGATAAGTGAGATTGAGAAATGCATGGCCATGTTGGTGTGAGTCAATATGTGATATTGAGCTTACACATATCTCAGATAGTCTACTCTAGTTCAAGGATCATGGACTGAATGTTGAAGAGGATGATGATTTCATGCCTTGAGTTCAATCTGGATATCAGAGACAAAGGAAATATACATTCACTGTAACACCAAGTGCAGATTGTAGGTTGAAGTTGTTCTCCAACTTCTCCAATTACTTGGGTAGCAATAGGTTAGATATCAATCATTGCTTATGAAATCATAGTATAATTATGAATATCATTGCCAACGTAATTTGGAGCCAACAAGGTCAGAAGCATAGAATATATTAGAATAGGATTTATAATTGTGACATGATTGGGAATTTTTTGAATCAACTTGATTACTAAAATATTTAGATAATCTACTATAATAATATTAGAATATAACCCAAGTTAAATACTTAAAATGTCTAGGCCAAATAATCAAATTTAAATTGTTAAGTTCCCTAACTAAACCCGAGTCATAGACTAAAATCAGATGACAAAAAATTAGTTAGTCAATTAATATAATGAATTGGTTAAGTAATTGATTCTAGAATAATCTTTTGATAGTCAAGGAGCGGTTCATTTTAAACGCAACCACAGTCTTTTGTTTTCCTAGAGTTTTTGTGAAATTGTACTTTCTTACCTCTACTATTTATAGGGCCATGGCAGTCAGATTTTGGTAGACGTTCATAAACTCTCTTGTATGTTAACCCTAGTCATCATCGTCCCCAAGAGAGAGAGAAGGAGAGCAATTACAACACATCAAGCAGAAGGCTACTCCTTCCCTCCTGCTCAGGAAGCACGAGGAGAAGTTCTAGTCCACCCATGTGGATGAAGTAGAGACACAAACATTGAGCACCTGTGTTTGGAGGACAAACGAGGATCATTTGTGCATGCTAGGAGCGACTCACATCACTACGCAAAGGGACATTTCTAGACTTGCTCTGGGACAAGGTATATCCCAGGCACCCACTTCCAAATACATTGTTAACGACGAGATCTGCTAGTAGGATATGTGGACAAAAAAATATTATTTTATTTGTGCATGTCGCCTCCATAGAACCCAAGACATGCTTACTCAAAAGTGGCTTTAAATGTTTCTTCTTGTTGGAGAGAATAGTTTGCAAGTTAGTGGCGTAGTTACAATAATCAATTAAATATTTATTGGGCCAAGTTGAAATTTTTCAATATCGCGATGTTATATGGAGTATTTAGGAAGTCATGTCAATTTGGTAAAATCATGTTCAGCTATTTGGGAAAGTTGGAAATAATATGAATGAAAATCATATTATATGATTTTTTATATATGTGTTGTGTGTGTATATGGCATGGTGCATGGTTCATGTACTATTACAAAATTGAATATAAAAGTATTGTTAATGAACTCAATAGGGCATAAAAACTTATTGGAATGACAATATATGAAAGAAACATTAACTCTAACCCATTAAACTAAACATTAAAAATGAAATTATATGTTGTGACACTACAACAACTTCTGCTTAATGGCTACTACTCTATTATTGAAATTAGCCAAATTCAAACAGAAGTCTTGTTCCACAAATGAGGATCAACTTGTAGTTTACTAAACTAAAGCACCAAATATGAGATTATCTGATGGCAAGGATCATGGTACATGATTTTGACTTTGACATGTGTGGAAGTGAATGTTTATCAAAACTTTGAGGAAACTTTGAGGAAGTTTTTGAGTAAAATTTTGATGCAAATTAAGCTAAAAATAATGAATTTATGATAAAATTATGTAAAATCATAAAATTTTGCCAAAATGGTAATTAAATTAAATATCTAAATACACTTCTAGACATATAGACTCTAAATTCGTTGTCTTATGAGTTTTTCATAACATGGAGATAGAGTTGATGACAAGTAATAAATTAAATCTTACGACTTATAAACAAAATGGTTGAGAATACAAGATAATTTGATATATCATTACTTTCACATGAATCCTATTTTTATGATCACATTTCAAAAGTAAAACTTGAATTATTTATCAAAAGAATCACAATGAATAATATTGTTTTACCAAATTTATGTAGATATAAACAATTTTAGGGGTTGGATACTATGAATACATAAGTTATGGTACTGTAGATGTTACGATCCCCAACACATGGTGTCATATTCAAAAATAGTATTTGGTTAATTGTGGTGAATTACGAGAGATGAGATGGTGTCATATGACTTTGATACATCAAACCATGATGGTATTATCTTGAAAATAAATTTAGAAAACACGAAGATCATTACATTAAGTTCCAATAGGTTTTCTCCTCCAAAATAGAAGTAACATCTAAACTATTTCACCATAATAGAAGCAATGTCATCGAAATTTGTCGATTTTTAGGTAAGTCGTGGACTTTTTCTCTTGAATTCGGCCAACATCGTCAACATTTGGGTCTCCATCGCTAACGTTCGTTGAGGTCAAGGAATAAGGTACGCAGTCACAATGTCATTTTGACAGCGTGGAAATGAAAATTAATGAGAATTTTGACGAGAATTTCAATAAATGCAACTATGTCCATTTAGATGCTAAAATGAATGAATTAAGCTATGACATTTTTAGGTGTAATATTTACATCTAAATGCATCATTTTATGCAATGAAAGTATATGTGATGGTAGGCTGGGGGGTCCTTCATGTAGGAGGTAATGAAACCTTCTTATTTCCTATGGATTTTGATGAATGGTTTTGATGACAAAATGTAGGAATTAAGTTATGTAATTTTACTAGTATGAGATATCTACAGTATGTAATTATATGTGCTATAATATCAAATATTGTATATGGAGGGAATTTCCACATATTTTATTTGGGTTGATAATTTATTGTTGATATTGACTCAATAGTCAATCATTTCATTGGCCCCAAGAACACTAGTGCAATATTTCTAAAAAAATCATTATTTCTTGGTGTGGTTGGCTTCCTAGCACCCTCATTGTCTAATAAACCACCACCAGGATGCATTTTGCCCACATTAAAGAAAAACAAAATAGCATAAAGCATGCATTTCATAAGTATTTAACAATATCAATTGTAAATATTAGGGAATACAATGCAATAATGATATATTATAAGTATATCGTGACACCTCATCACACTAAATGAGATTACTCAAAAGGCAAAATACGATAAACTACTAATTAATCACATAGTCAAAAATGTAGAATATTTAAAACCAAAATTTCACAAAATAAACAAGCTCAGAAATATTTACATAAAGGTCCATCTTTTTCCATTTTCATATACCATAACAGATATTTAAATCTTTGTTCACTGGTCTCAGCCACGTCTTGTATACAAAATATATTCCACATGTACATGTCATATTTTACAAATATTGGCATACTACCAAAATCTCATGTCGATACAAGTATATCATCTATAAAATATATCCCATACCCAAACCTGAGAGTACAGGAATGATAGGACTCTATTACTAATATCTACAACTGCCCAACCTTCTAAATCTATTGATCATCAAGATGCTCCTCTTCAACAGCACAACCTCGACCATGTTCCCCACAACCACCTAAAAGGATGTGGTGACCCACAGTGAGACCCATGTCCCAGTGAGAGATATAACTCTCTCCAACAAATATTGATTACAATAGATTAATTAATAATAAATAAACTTAGTAATTTGAGTATTGAATAAGCACTTGAGCAGATTGAATAGTTTAAACATGCTAAGAAAGGTAAACAAGTAACTTAACAACAAGTATAATTACTCAGATATCATAAGATTACATCATATAAAAAATTTACAGCATAAGGATAAAGTAAGGTCTAATCAACCAATGTGATACTTATTTAACCCTAGAAAATATACTACATGGCTTGTATAACAACTTTTATTATGTTGTCCTGAGGGATTTAAGGAGTACCACTCAAGTCCCAACTGACCACTACTAAGTCGAAATTAGTACCATACAAGATCTAGGAGAACTAGGTTCCTAAGATCTTCCCCGCCCTCAGTCAGTATGAATCTACAACATCAACACATTAGGTCAAGATGCTAACAGCCTAGTCTATCCTTGGTACAGGTCATGGCACTAGTGATAGGAGGTGAGTATGCATACCCTACCATCCTAGGTACAATCGCAGTTTTCCTCAATTTCATCTCATATGTAAACACCAAGACATGACCATAGCCGTTCTCAAACTAAGGGCTAGATATGACCGCAGTCATTCTCCCTATATACTTGGGGTCAGGATATCAAGTACCCCACATACTCAATAGTATGCGCTCTGAATTTCCCTTAGAAATACTCATTTTACCATCCAGCAAGTTCTGACACTGAAGATGCTTCTATGGCACATGGCACTACATGATTAGGGTTACACTTGATTAATTATTGCCAATTGGGTAGATTAAGGCTCCATCATACAAGTGGACACACAAACCCTAATTTATATCTAACAAGAGTATAAGTAATGCAAGTTCATAAGATATAAAACATTTGAGGTATGAATCTCAATCACATTACCACATGCTATCATTCATTGCAAATTAATGGACCACTTTTGTCATCATACCATTACAATGTACTCATTCCTTATCACAGGTTGCAGGGTTTCAACCCTTATTGGAACATGAAGAGGATTTCACCTCAATCAATACTCAAATATACCCAAAGTTCATTAAGACCATCATATCAATCCCTATAAGATCACCATTACCATTCTATGCTCTAAATAAGGCTCAAAAGATCATCAGCACATAAGTGTCCCATAGATTTTAACATGGCAAGGTGCTATGATATTCAATTAGTACTACTTTGAGATTTAAACACAAGATGAGTGTAATATATTGTCATGTTAATCATTCAAGAGGGCAGATTATAACTAATCACTATCATTTAGTTACATTAGGGTTGGGTGTAACATGTCATATCACATTAGAGTGACACATCCAGTTATTATGGTGATTTATCAAATATAACCATATGAGGGAAAAGGTAAGACTACAAGTTCAAGGGTGTGGTACCATCAGATTCTCATCACTAGAACCCACATAAAATACTAGGGGTTTCCTTCTAGCCATTAGTTGTTGAAGCATCCAATCTCATTCATTGGATCTGGTTCATCATTCAAAACCACCAATTTGAGTATAGGTCTAACCATTGAATTAATTGATCCAAGAAACCCTTGGTTAGGGGCTGAATTGAAGCTACATTAAAAGCCTTGACTCACCATTGCTTGTTGTGACTCGATCCACCATTGATTGATAGGATCGGCCCTACTATAATTTTTCACCATCGGGTGTTGACCTAATGTCACCATTGTTGATATCATCATTAGGGAACCAAACCATTGATCATTAAGCTTCTAACGAAGATGAAACCTGGTCTAAGGTGTGACCATTGGTTGTCACCATTGGTTGACACCATCGGTTGTCAGTATTGATTTACCATCGGTTGTGACCATGGTATGACCATCGGTCATGTGTTAAAGGAGAAATCAGCCTAAAACCCTAATATAAGCCATCAGTTGCTAGGTGATTAGCACCATAGGTTGTCATACAGACCCAATCCAAGTCATCATCTACCTTAGGAAGGTCATATAAAAAGTTTCAAGTCCATCTAAAGCTGGAAACTAAGCAAGGAACACCATAATAATTGAAATCTTAAACAAGCATAGCTTCCAAATGCTTAGATCATCATTTTTAAGCAAGAACATGAGATAACAAGCTTATAGTAAGCAATATAATTGAAGAAGATTATAAAACTTGCCTATAAGAAGAATAACAGACTTCTAGAAGTAAGAAAACTTCAAGCTAGAATGTAGAAAAACCCAAGAAGAAGCTCTAAACTTGGTCAAGTATCACCTTTCTCCACAAAGGAAGAAAAACCCTAGAAGAAGAAGCAAGAAAGGTAGGTTCTTGAGCTCTACAGAAACTTTTACCATGGACCAACAAAGTTCTGACCTAGAGGAAGGTAGAAGGAAGAATAACAGCACTATAAAGGAGAAGGAGAAACTTACTGACTTTGGTCAAGAACACCTTAAGGTAGCTTCGCAAATGTAGAAATGGGTAGATCTAAGCTTTACTTGCTCCAGCAAGAAGGTTGGTCACCTTCTTCAACATTGTGTAAATCCTCCACCAGCAAACATAGAAAAGATGAGGCTCTATGTAGGAGGGAAGTGACAGTGACCAAAAGTTTCATTTGGGAGCTTAAGGTTTGGTATATAAAGCTTAAGGATAAGGAAGAGAAGAAGCATGAGGTGTCTAAGCAGCTCTCCATGTGTCCATGGCTTAGAGCTTCCATGGACGAGAAAGAAGCAGGTACACTAGTTGTTGGGAACTTCTAGGCTGTCGATTGATGACCTCCCAGGTCCACCACCAGATGTTGAGGGGTGATGACCATCATTTGTTCATATCTAGGTCAATAGGTGGTTGAACCATCGATTGATCATCCTTTTAAGTGAACCATCGGTTCAAGTGAACCAAACCAAAAAGAACCATCGACCTAGATCCTTCTAGTGATGCCCACCAGATGTTCCATCGGTTGGTGACCATAGGATGTTGACGAAGCCAGTAGAACCACCGGTGGCTCATCCATGGGGGAGTAAACCATAATTCACCATAAAAAGGAATCACCTCCAAACCAAGGTACAATTGAGAACGCCTGGCTCAAAAAGCACAATAATGACAAGGAAACATATAAGAAACATAATGCATGTGACCAATTACAAGAAAAACCTCCCATTTTGGTAAATTGCAGAAAAATCCAAAATTTACATAAAATTGCATAACTTTCTCAAACAGTGTCCAAATTAGACCAAATTTGAAACTTATGCTTGTATTATGATTCCAAATCATATCACATGGTTATATTAAGGTTTTAAGCATTCAATCATGATAGTTAAGCTTATTCAACACTTTAACAAGGTCAGGGGTCTTACATATATACTATGTATGAGTACTAAATGGTGAAATAACCCCAAAATCCCCTTACTCCTCTTCAATAAACAAAAATAACACCAAGGATTGCAATTATAGAAATTTCAGTCAATTTTTTTTAGTTTGGGCACAAAAAACTCGAAATCCATCAAAATTTGGCAAAATTCATCAAAATCATTGAAATTTTGATAAATGCAATCTTGGTAGCCGTTTTAACTAAAATCAACACAATCGCATGTTTTGCTAGTAGATTCCATCGAAATAAAAAATTTGTCAAAATTTCACCAATTTCAACCAAGCCTCGTTCCTTGGTTGAAGATTTGCCACAATTTTTATGAATATAGAAGCTTACGCAATTTCTCCTTTGATAACTATCGGCATCAAAATGTTGTCGAATTTTCACCAAATGTCTATGACGTTTAGTATGCCAAGGATGTTGGTGTTACTCTATTGGCACATATGTAATGAGAAAAAAAAGATTGCACGGAGAAAAATTAAAAAAAGGACAAATAATTAGTAAAGAATTGAAACATTAATATATGGATTATTTATATAGTGGGGATTATTTCTGAATTGTTTGTGTTGATTTGGGAATTAGGAGTTATTTGACATTAATATAAGAGGAATGATTTTATAGATAATATGTGATGTTATCAAGAATGTAATTCTTCATTAGGAAAAGGAACGTACAAAAAGATAGAAGTACTTCATGCATTCCTAACTTTACCAAGTGATCATTTTACCTACCTTGATTCTTTGCTCACTAGAAAGTGTTGTCCGCAACCTCCATTATGATAATCATATTTCCTCTTACCTTCAATAGTTAGCAAGCATTCCATGCTATGGACAAGGTCACCGTGGGAAGCCCTCACTCTAGCCACATCTTTAGGAAAGTGCCTTTGATAAAGATTATGTGATTCCATACGACTGAAGAAAGTGATCCACAAAACATGTAAATATGTTTCACCCTGAGAAAAGGTGATGAATCATCTCAAGGGATCCTCGTCAGAGTTAGTGTTGACCTCAATGCTACGGTCCATGATTTGCACGGGGCGGTGTTTGGTTGATGTCCTACTAGTAGAAGGAAATGAGTTGGGAGTTGATCAATCTTGTGGATTGGGCCCTTTGGGGGTCATTGTTAGAAGGTTGTCATGTTTTCTAGTTATGTTTGTCTTGTTTTCTAGTTATCGTTGTCTTGTTGGGAGGGGCAGTGCACAAGCATTTTTTTGTAGAAAGTGGGCTCAAGAAGAGGAGAGACTTATTTTTTATTGACTTGGGATGTAGGAAAAGAGTCCTTGAGTTTGTATGCTATCTTGGGTTGGCACTCAGATTTTTTTATTTGGCTACCTTTTAAGGTATTGTCTTTTACAATAGATCATAAAGGTATTGGGCCTATAAGGCTTTGTTTTGTGTAGGATTAATTTTTTGTTACCTTTTTTTTACTAAGGTACACAAGATCTTTTTGAAATTGTTAATTAAATAAAAATATTACATCGCAATGAAAGGAAGACGAGACAACAAAGTCCTTTGTCAAACATTTCTGAATAGCAAAACCAATCATCTAAAATACAACATCTATAGACGTGGGTGGGGTTCATGACGTTACTATGCATAATATGACATAATCTTTTGCTCATATATTTGTACACTTGCTCTCTTTTTTTAATGAACTACTTTTGTACCTCAAAAACTACCAGCATGATTTGTAAGTGTTGTTAATATGGTTATTGTCATTCATGCACCAGCGACAGGTGCAATATAATTAACATTTCAGGAAGATCCAAAATAAGATTCGAAGAACAAGAAATACAGGAGAACAAAAAATAAGAGTTAGATTCGCAAACCAGATCATTCGTTGAGAAATGAGCGTGTTACTTAAAGAAACCAGTACCCGGCAATCCTCGCTGATAGGCACCGTTCTCCTAGTCTCGATCCAGCACGAACCTGGAAGTTGCACGTCTTGCTCGCACACGTCGCACTTCTACCAGTGCAGCACAGCCACCGCAGGTACCACCGCCTGACAGCTGCGTTTGAAGGAAAGGATGAGTCTCGCTTCGCACAGGAGGACAACTCCACAAAGCAACTTCGGGGACGACGACTCTCGCACTCGGGAGTAGGGCTCACAAAACACACGGCGGCAGAAAACTGTTTTCGGTGTGTTTAACCCTAATGACCGGAGTCATATAAATAGTCATGCACGTCCCTAATCCTATTCCCAGTTAGACGCAACACTCGGTTGCTCTCGTACACAATACGGAATAATCCGTAAAAGAGAAACACTTTCTAATTAGGATTTAAGAAATCCGAATAAGAAAGCAATAATTAATTACACGAGTAATTAATTACGTAGTTGTATCCTAGTGCAAAAAGAAGACGGAAGACGGAAGACATTCTCCACAATCCAAAAGCCCAAGCCCGAGCCCGAGCCCGATCCCGGCCCGGCCAGTCCAGGCGAGGCGAGGCGTGGCACGCGTGCGCGTGCGTGCGTTGTGATGTGGCAATCCCACCCACCAAGGAGGTGAGCATACCTCCTTCCTAGGACTCCTTTGGACACTAGTGCCCCATGTGATCCTACATATGAGGACCACAAAAGTTCTAGGTGTGAGCAATATGGGATAAAACTTCTTTGCCATTTGCACTAGAAACAACACTACATTCTCACATGTACTTACTGCACTACATTGGGCTTAACCCATGCTAAATAAGTGATTACTACATTAAATGCATTAAATGCACTACACTAACCAGCTGCTATATAACAGCAGCTACATTACTTACGTACAGTAGTTAATCACGTATCTAACAATCCCCGACAAAGTCTAATGTGTAGTGTGCTCTACCATTCAGTCCTCCATACTGTGCTTTCAGTAGATACCTTTCGGTTTGAATCTACCTGAGTTATCCAACTGTGACCCTTGCAGGAACTAGGTGAACGAAAGTCTTGAACCTGAACCTTGGGTACAAGAGTATAGGTTGGTAACAACACAATAAAGATATTGTAGAAAAGAAAACAATGCATTAAGGTCATGCATACAAAATATAAATCATGATTGATAACAGAGAACAACCCAATTCTCCTGTTGTAGCCTACACAACATCAATCACTTAGTTGGAGTCTCCAAGGATGTACTGCCAACATCCTGTCCTAAGACTTGACACCATTAAGAGACTACTCTCTTACTAACTTGCAGTCATGACACTAATAGGTTTCCCAGGGAATAGACACACAGATGCAAGAAGCATCAAACAAGAATACATAGTGTCATCTGATTTACCCGACAGCATGTTATTACCACATTGAACCCAATTTGTGGGATCTCCACTCTTTTGGGTTGGGTTGCTACTGCCTGCAAATCTATAGGGGTTTTAGTCCCATTCCCAACCTGGATTTTTCCACTAAAGCCAAGGTAAGACCTTTAGTGAAAGGATCAGCTGTATTATCTTTGGTACCGACGTAGTCCACAGCCACGACCCCATTAGACACTAACTCCCTTACAGATTTCAATCTGACTTGGATGTGTCTACGCTGTTTTTGATTGTACTTGGAACTCTTTATCTTAGCAATAGTTGTAGTGCTGTCACAGTGAACTGAAATTGCAGGAAGCGGCTTCATTACCATAGGTAAACTAGACATAAGTCCATGTAGCCATTCAGCTTCCAATCCAGTTTCATCTAAAGCACACAACTCTGCCTCAAAAGTAGACCGAGACAATATGGTATGTTTCTTAGACCTCCAGGAAACAGCTCCTCCTCCCAACAAGAATACATATCCTGAGATACCATTACTCCCAGAATTCACGGCAATCCAGATTGCATCACTATATCCTTCGACTACGGAAGGATGTTTACCATAATGCAGCCCAAGGGAACGTGTTCCCTTAATATACCTCAGAACTTTGTTAAGAGCTTCCCAATGGGTCGTGTCGGGACAACTGGTGTATCTACTTAACTTGTTCACGGCAAACGCAATGTCTGGACGTGTACAGTTCATAAGATACATCAAACTTCTGATAATCTGAGAGTATCGTAATTGAGACACTGGAACCCCAGTCTCATTCTTGAACAATGGTTTGGATGAATCATATGGAGTCTTAACAGGTTTACGTGATGTGTACTCAAACCTCTCGAGTATCTTCTCAACATAGTGAGACTGAGAGAGAGTTATACCATCAGTAGACCTTATGATTTTAAGCCCTAAAATCACATCAGCGACACCCATATCCTTCATCTCAAACTTGCTACACAAGAATGACTTTGTCTCTTTTACTACTTTCATATCGGAACCAAAAAGCAGGATATCATCGACGTATAAGCATAACAAAATGAATCCATTATCGACAACCTTGCAGTAGAGACACTTATCAAATTCATTAGAAATAAAGCCAAACGACGATATCACATAATCAAATTTCTCATGCCATTGCTTAGGGGCTTGTTTCAAGCCATATAATGACTTAACAAGTTTACACACTTTGGACTCATTCCCACGACCCACAAATCCCTCAGGTTGTTCCATATATATCTCTTCTTGAAGATTACCATGTAAATACGCGGTCTTCACATCCATCTGATGGATATAGAGATTATAAATGGAAGCCAATGCTAGTAGCACTCGGATTGTGGTCATGCGGGAAACAGGTGAATAGGTATCAAAATAATCTATTCCTTCCCTTTGTGTGTAACCCTTAGCAACTAACCTAGCCTTATACTTATTGATTGTCCCGTCTGCATTAAGTTTCTTATTAAAAATCTATTTACAACCAACTGCAGAACAACCAGGAGGCAAATCCACCAATTCCCAAGTTCCATTCGAGAGAATTGATTGGATTTGATCATTAACGGCTTCTTTCCAAAACTTAGCTTCTGGAGATTCCATAGCTTGTTTGAAAGTAACAGGATCATCCTCAACATTGTAAGTGGGAAACTCACTTCCAAAGTCCTTTGATGTCCTAGGTCGTTTACTTCTTCTTGGTTCAACTATTTCTTCAGAATCATCAGATTCAGAAATAGCTTGTTCTGAGTCGCCCCCCACATTTGTCATCCTTTCCACGTGCTCGGGAATGGAACATGTGGTAAATGAATCTTCTTGAGAAACTTCATTGGGCACACCAATTTTCATAGGAAACACATCCTCAAAGAATGTTGCATCACGTAATTCCACAATTGTATTGACCTCAATGCCAGAGATATCTGATTTTACAATCAAGAATCTAAAAGCATAGCTTGTCTCTACATAACCTAAGAATATGGCATCAACCGTTTTCGGTCCTAATTTCTTCCTTTTGTGTTCAGGGACAAGTACCTTAGCAAGGCACCCCCACACTTGAAGATATTTAAGACTCGGTTTCCTTCCTCTCCATAACTCAAACGGACTACTTTCTGAATGTTTATGGGGAACTCTATTCAGAATATGGCAAGCCGTATTCAAAGCTTCCCCCCACATAAAGTTGGGTAATCCAGATGTTTGGAGTAAGGTATTTACCATATCTATTAAGGTTCAGTTTTTACGTTCAGCTATCCCATTTGATTGTGGTGAATAAGGAGCAGTTACCTCATGAACTATACCATGCAATTGGCAAAATTCCAAAAACAAATTTGAGGTATACTCTCCTCCCCTATCAGACCTTAATCGCTTAAGTACTTTACCAGTTTGAGTTTCAGCTTCTTTCTTATAAATTTGAAATTTATCCAATGCCTCATCTTTACTTCTAAGTAAAAAGACATAACAGTATCTACTCGCATCGTCAATAAAAGTTATAAAATAACACTTTTGATCCCTCGTAGCAACACCATTAAATTCACAGATATCTGTATGAACTAAATCCAAAATTTCCGAATTCCTATTCACAGAATGAAAAGGCTTCCTAGGCAATTTAGCTTGTACACAGATTTCACATTTATTGTTGCTAATTTCAGATTTAGGGATCAAATCTAGATTCATCATACGCTTCATTGAGGCAACATTAACATGTCCCAAACGTGAATGCCATACATCGAATGAAACAAGATTCATGAAAATAGAACTATAATCATTCAAATTTAAAATGGAATTTGAAACAGGTTCAACATGAATCTTAAACAAGTTCTCCACATCACATAAGTACCACTTGCCAAAAAACAAAGAATCACGAATGCGTGTAATAATAGCCTTATTACATTTACAGTCTACTCTATAACCTTCTCTAACTAATATGACGCCACTAAGGATATTGCGTCGAATGGTTGGAACATGTCTGACCCTGTTAAGAGTCAAAACCTTCCCCGAAGGGAACTTCAAGTCCACCCGTCCTTCGCCTTTGACTTCTGCAGAGCTGGAATCGCCCAAAGTCACGGACCAACCTCGAGAGGCCTGATAAGACACAAACAGGGATTTATCAGCACACACATGTACATTAGCCCCAGTGTCAATTATCCAATAAAGTGGTTCAAAAATAGAAAGAATTTCATGTTTAATAGACACGTACCCATCATTGAGGTTCAAGGATGTAGTCATCATGTTGACCACAGCCTCCTCAGTTGCAGATGCGGTAGCTTTCTTTGCCTTCTTAGTAGGACAATCCTTGTTCCAGTGGCCAACCTGTCTACAATTCCAACAAGGTTTGTTCTTCGGTTTCTTTTGGATCTTTTCCTTGGGTTTATGTGCATTCTTAGATTTCTTATCTTTGGTGTTTTTCATAGAAGTAAGATTAATAGTTGGATTAGCATCAGTAGGAACCTTGACCCCTTTCTCCTTTAAGTGTTCTTCTTGTATATTAATATCCATCATTAATTCATCCATGGTGTGTGTCCCTTTACGATGCTTCAGAGACATACCAAACGATTCCCATGACTTAGGGAATTTTTCTATGATAGACATAACAACAAATTTCTCAGGCAACACCATCTTGGCATCTGAGAGTTCATGAACTAGGAGTTGTAGATCGTGTGTTTGATCAGAAACTGACTTACCCTCAACCATCTGAAACTTAAGAAATTTAGACACACATTATTTTTCAACACCCTGATTTTCAGTGCTAAAATGCTTAATTAACAATTCCCATAAAACCTTGGACGTAGTGACTGGCGGCTTTGAGTATGAATCATACAGTTTGTTATTTAAACCAAACAGAATCAAACCACGGCACGTTTTATCACCCTTCTTCCAATTGGCAATAATGTTTGCATTATCAGGAATTGTTTCATCAGACACAGGTTCAGTTTCAATTAAATACTGATCATAACTCGCAATATTCAGTCAAATTTCCATACGACTCTGCCAACGGGAAAAGTTCGTACCAGTAAACTTTTCAGGCATATTGGTTGTATCAATCTTACATCCTGAACTACCCTGACCGGCCATGTTAATTAATGACAGAAAATGGTTTCTTTAAGACTGTTGTTAATATGGTTATTGTCGTTCATGCACCAGCGACAGGTGCAATATAATTAACAGTTCAGGCAGATCCAAAATAAGATTCGAAGAACAAGCAATACAGGAGAACAAAAAATAAGAGTTAGATTCACAAACCAGATCGTTCGTTGAGAAACGAATGTGTTACTTAAAGAAATCAGTGCCCGGCAATCCTCGCGGATAGGCACCGTTCTCCCAGTCTCGATCCGACACGAACCTGGAAGTTGCACGTCTTGCTCGCACACGTCGCACTGCTACCAGTACAGCACAGCCACCGCAGGTACCACCGCCTGACAGCTGCGTCTGAAGGAAAGGATGAGTCTCGCTTCGCACAAGAGGACAACTCCACAAAGCAACTCCGGGGACGACGACTCTCGCACTCGGGAGTAGGGCTCACAAAACACACAGCGGCAGAAAACTGTTTTTGGTGTGTTTAACCCTAATGACCGGAGTCATATAAATAGTCATGCACATCCATAATCCTATTTCCAGTTAGACGCAACACTCGGTTGCTCTCGTACACAATACGGAATAATCCGTAAAAGAGAAACACTTTCTAATTAGGATTTAAGAAATCCGAATAAGAAAGCAACAATTAATTACACGAGTAATTAATTACGTAGTTGTATCCTAGTGCAAAAAGAATACGGAAGACGGAAGACATTCTCCATAATCCACAAGCCCAAGCCCGAGCCCGAGCCCGGCCCGGCCCGGCCAGGCGAGGCGAGGTGTGGCGCGCGTGCGCGTGTGTGCGTTGTGATGTGGCAATCCCACCCACCAAGGAGGTGAGCATACCTCCTTCCTAGGACTCCTTTGGACACTAGTGCCCCATGTGATCCTACATATGAGGACCACAAAAGTTCTAGGTGTGAGCAATATGGGATAAAACTTCTTTGCCATTTGCACTAGAAACAACACTACATTCTCACATGTACTTGTTGCACTACATTGGGCTTAACCCATGCTAAATAAGTGATTACTACATTAAATGCACTACACTAACCAGCTGCTATATAACAGCAGCTACAGTACTTACGTACAGTAGTTAATCACGTATCTAACAATCCCCCACAAAGTCCAATGTGTAGTGTGCTCTACCATTCAGTCCTTTATACTGTGCTTTCAGCAGATACCTTTCGGTTTGAATCTACCTGAGTTATCCAACTGTGACCCTTGCAGGAACTAGGTGAACGAAAGTCTTGAACCTGAACCTTGGGTACAAGAGTATAGGTTGGTAACAACACAATAAAGACATGGTAGAAAAGAAAACAATGCATTAAGGCCATGCATACAAAATATAAATCATGATTGATAATAGAGAACAACCCAATTCTCCTGTTGCGGCCTACACAATATCAATCACTTAGCTGGAGTCTCCAAGGATGTACTGCTAACATCTTGTCCTAAGACTTGACACCATTAAGAGACTACTCTCTTACTAACTTGCAGTCATGACACTAACAGGTTTCCCAGGGAATAGACACACAGATGCAAGAAGCATCAAACAAGAATACATAGTGTCATCTGATTTACCCGACAGCTTGTTATTACCACATTGAACCCAATTTGTGGGATCTCCACTCTTTTGGGTTGGGTTGCTACTGCCTGCAAATCTATAGGGGTTTCAGTCCCATTCCCAACCTGGATTTTTCCACTAAAGCCAAGGTAAGACCTTTAGTGAAAGGATCAGCTGTATTATCTTTGGTACCGACGTAGTCCACAGCCACGACCCCATTAGACACTAACTCCCTTACAGATTTCAATCTGACTTGGATGTGTCTATGTTGTTTTTTATTATACTTGGAACTCTTTATCTTAGCAATAGTTGTAGTTCTGTCACAGTGAACTGAAATTGCAGAAAGCGGCTTCATTACCATAGGTAAACTAGACATAAGTCCATGTAGCCATTCAGCTTCCAATCCAGTTTCATCTAAAGCACACAACTCTGCCTCAAAAGTGGACCGAGACAATATGGTATGTTCTTAGACCTCCAGGAAACAGCTCCTCCTCCCAACAAGAATACATATCCTGAGACACCATTACTCCCAGAATTCACAGCAATCCAGCTTGCATCACTATATCCTTCGACTACGGAAGAATGTTTACCATAATGCATCCCAAGGGAACGTGTTCCCTTGATATACCTCAGAACTCTATCAAGAGCTTCCCAATGGGTCTTGTCGGGACAACTGATGTATCTACTTAACTTGTTCACGGCAAACGCAATGTCTGGACGTGTACAGTTCATAAGATACATCAAACTTCCGATAATCTGATAGTATCGTAATTGAGACACTGGAACCCCAGTCTCATTCTTGAACAATGGTTTGGATGAATCATATGGAGTCTTAACAGGTTTACGTGATGTGTACTCAAACCTCTCGAGTATCTTCTCAACATAGTGAGACTGAGAGAGAGTTATACCATCAGTAGACCTTATGATTTTAAGCCCTAAAATCACATCAGCGACACCCATATCCTTCATCTCAAACTTGCTACACAAGAATGACTTTGTCTCTTTTACTACTTTCATATCGGAACCAAAAAGAAGGATATCATCGACGTATAAGCATAACAAAATGAATCCATTATCGACAACCTTGCAGTAGAGACACTTATCAAATTCATTAGAAATAAAGCCAAACGACGATATCACAGAATCAAATTTCTCATGCCATTGCTTAGGGGCTTGTTTCAAGCCATATAATGACTTAACAAGTTTACACACTTTGGACTCATTCCCACGACCCACAAATCCCTCATGTTGTTCCATATATATCTCTTCTTGAAGATTACCATGTAAATACGCGGTCTTCACATCCATCTGATGGATATAGAGATTATAAATGGAAGCCAATGCTAGTAGCACTCGGATTGTGGTCATGCGGGAAACAGGTGAATAGGTATCAAAATAATCTATTCCTTCCCTTTGTGTGTAACCCTTAGCAACTAACCTAGCCTTATACTTATTGATTGTCCCGTCTGCATTAAGTTTCTTCTTAAAAATACATTTACAACCAACTGCAGAACAACCAGGAGGCAAATCCACCAATTCCCAAGTTCCATTCGAGAGAATTGATTGGATTTGATCATTAACGGCTTCTTTCCAAAACTTAGCTTCTGGAGATTCCATAGCTTGTTTGAAAGTAACAGGATCATCCTCAACATTGTAAGTGAGAAACTCACTTCCAAAGTCCTTTGATGTCCTAGGTCGTTTACTTCTCCTTGGTTCAACTATTTCTTCAGAATCATCAGATTCAGAAATAGCTTGTTCTGAGTCGCCCCCCACATTTGTCATCCTTTCCACATGCTCGGGAATGGAACCTGTGGTAAATGAATCTTCTTGAGAAACTTCATTGGGCACACCAGTTTTCATAGGAAACACATCCTCAAAGAATGTTGCATCACGTAATTCCACAATTGTATTGACCTCAATGCCAGAGATATCTGATTTTACAATCAAGAATCTAAAAGCATAGCTTGTCTCAACATAACCTAAGAATATGGCATCAACCGTTTTCGGTCCTAATTTCTTCCTTTTGTGTTCAGGGACAAGTACCTTAGCAAGGCACCCCCACACTCGAAGATATTTAAGACACGGTTTCCTTCCTCTCCATAACTCAAACGGACTACTTTCTGAATGTTTATGGGGAACTCTATTCAGAATATGGCAAGCCGTATTCAAAGCTTCCCCCCACATAAAGTTGGGTAATCCAGATGTTTGGAGTAAGGTATTTACCATATCTATTAAGGTTCGGTTTTTACGTTCAGCTATCCCATTTGATTGTGGTGAATAAGGAGCAGTTACCTCATGAACTATACCATGCAATTGGCAAAATTCCAAAAACAAATTCGAGGTATACTCTCCTCCCCTATCAGACCTTAATCGCTTAAGTACTTTACCAGTTTGAGTTTCAACTTCTTTCTTGTAAATTTGAAATTTATCGAATGCCTCATCTTTACTTCTAAGTAAAAAGACATAACAGTATCTACTCGCATCGTCAATAAAAGTTATAAAATAACGCTTTTGATCCCTCGTAGCAACACCATTAAATTCACAGATATATGTATGAACTAAATCCAAAATTTCCGAATTCCTATTCACAGAATGAAAAGGCTTCCTAGGCAATTTAGCTTGTACACAGATTTCATATTTATTTTTGCTAATTTCAGATTTAGGGATCAAATCTAGATTCATCATAAGCTTCATTGAGGCAACATTAACATGTTCCAAACGTGAATGCCATACATCGAATGAAACAAGATTCATGAAAATAGAACTATAATCATTCAAATTTAAAACGGAATTTGAAACAGGTTCAACATGAATCTTAAACAAGTTCTCCACATCACATAAGTACCCCTTGCCAAAAAACAAAGAATCACAAAGGCGTGTAATAATAGACTTATTACATTTACAGTCTACTCTATAACCTTCTCTAACTAATATGACGCCACTAAGGATATTGCGTCGAATGGTTGGAACATGTCTGACCCTGTTAAGAGTCAAAACCTTCCCCGAAGGGAACTTCAAGTCCACCCGTCCTTCGCCTTTGACTTCTGCAGAGCTGGAATCGCCCAAAGTCATGGACCGACCTCGAGAGGCCTGATAAGACACAAACAGGGATTTATCAGCACACACATGTACATTAGCCCCAGTGTCAATTATCCAATAAAGTGGTTCAAAAATAGAAAGAATTTCAGGTTTAATAGACACGTACCCATCATTGAGGTTCAAGGATGTAGTCATCATGTTGACCACAGCCTCCTCAGTTGCAGATGCGGTAGCTTTCTTTGCCTTCTTAGTAGGACAATCCTTGTTCCAGTGGCCAACCTATCTACAAGTCCAACAAGGTTTGTTCTTCGGTTTCTTTTGGATCTTTGCCTTGGGTTTATGTGCATTCTTAGATTTCTTATCTTTGGTGTTTTTCGTAGAAGTAAGATTAACAGTTGGATTAGCATCAGTAGGAACCTTGACCCCTTTCTCCTTTAAGTGTTCTTCTTGTATATTAATATCCATCATTAATTCATCCATGGTGTGTGTCCCTTTACGATGCTTCAGAGACATACCAAACGATTCCCATGACTTAGGGAATTTTTCTATGATAGACATAACAACAAATTTCTCAGGCAACACCATCTTGGCATCTGAGAGTTCATGAACTAGGAGTTGTAGATCGTGTGTTTGATCAGAAACTGACTTACCGTCAACCATCTGAAACTTAAGAAATTTAGACACACAGTATTTTCAACACCCTGATTTTCAGTGCTAAAATTCTTAATTAACAATTCCCATAAAACCTTGGACGTAGTGACTGGCGGCTTTGAGTATGAATCATACAGTTTGTTATTTAAACCAAACAGAATCAAACCGCGGCACGTTTTATCACCCCTCTTCCAATTGGCAATAATGTTTGCATTATCAGGAATTGTTTCATCAGACACAGGTTCAGTTTCAATTAAATATTGATCATAACCCGCAATATTCAGTCAAATTTCCATACGACTCTGCCAACGGGCAAAGTTCGTACCAGTAAACTTTTCAGGCATATTGGTTGTATCAATCTTACATCCCGAACTACCCTGACCGGCCATGTTAATTAACGACAGAAAATGGTTTCTTTAAGACTGTTGTTAATATGGTTATTGTCGTTCATGCACCAGCGACAGGTGCAATATAATTAACAGTTCAGGCAGATCCAAAATAAGATTCGAAGAACAAACAATACAGGAGAACAAAAAATAAGAGTTAGATTCACAAACCAGATCGTTCGTTGAGAAACGAATGTGATACTTAAAGAAATCAGTGCCCGGCAATCCTCGCGGATAGGCACCGTTCTCCCAGTCTCGATCCGACACGAACCTGGAAGTTGCACGTCTTGCTCGCACACGTCGCACTGCTACCAGTGCAGCACAGCCACCGCAGGTACCACCGCCTGACAGTTGCGTCTGAAGGAAAGGACGAGTCTCGCTTCGCACAGGAGGACAACTCCACAAAGCAACTCCGGGGACGACGACTCTCGCACTCGGGAGTAGGGCTCACAAAACACACGGCGGCAGAAAACTGTTTTCGGTGTGTTTAACCCTAATGACCGGAGTCATATAAATAGTCATGCACGTCCATAATCCTATTCCCAGTTAGACGCAATACTCGGTTGCTCTCGTACACAATACGGAATAATCCGTAAAAGAGAAACACTTTCTAATTAGGATTTAAGAAATCCGAATAAGAAAGCAACAATTAATTACACGAATAATTAATTACGTAGTTGTATCCTAGTGCAAAAAGAATACGGAAGACGGAAGACATTCTCCACAATCCACAAGCCCAAGCCCGAGCCCGAGCCCAGCCCGGCCCGGCCAGGCGAGGCGAGGCGAGGCGAGGCGTGGCGCGCGTGCACGTGCGTGCGTTGTGATGTGGCAATCCCACCCACCAAGGAGGTGAGCATACCTCCTTCCTAGGACTCCTTTGGACACTAGTGCCCCATGTGATCCTACATATGAGGACCACAAAAGTTCTAGGTGTGAGCAATATGGGATAAAACTTCTTTGCCATTTGCACTAGAAACAACACTACATTCTCACATGTACTTGATGCACTACATTGGGCTTAACCCATGCTAAATAAGTGATTACTACATTAAATGCACTACACTAACCAGCTGCTATATAACAGCAGCTACAGTACTTACGTACGGTAGTTAATCACGTATCTAACAATCCCCCACAAAGTCCAATGTGTAGTGTGCTCTACCATTCAGTCCTCCATACTGTGCTTTCAGCAGATACCTTTCGGTTTGAATCTACCTCAGTTATCCAACTGTGACCCTTGCAGGAACTAGGTGAACGAAAGTCTTGAACCTGAACCTTGGGTACAAGAGTATAGGTTGGTAACAACACAATAAAGACATGGTAGAAAAGAAAACAATGCATTAAGGCCATGCATACAAAATATAAATCATGATTGATAACAGAGAACAACCCAATTCTCCTGTTGCGGCCTACACAATATCAATCACTTAGTTGGAGTCTCCAAGGATGTATTGCTAACATCTTGTCCTAAGACTTGACACCATTAAGAGACTACTCTCTTACTAACTTGCAATCATGACACTAACAGGTTTCCCAGGGAATAGACACACAGATGCAAGAAGCATCAAACAAGAATACATAGTGTCATCTGATTTACCCGACAGCTTGTTATTACCACATTGAACCCAATTTGTGGGATCTCCACTCTTTTGGGTTGGGTTGCTACTGCCTGCAAATCTATAGGGGTTTCAGTCCCATTCCCAACCTGGATTTTTCCACTAAAGCCAAGGTAAGACCTTTAGTGAAAGGATCAGTTGTATTATCTTTGGTACCGACGTAGTCCACAGCCACGACCCCATTAGACACTAACTCCCTTACAGATTTCAATCTGACTTGGATGTGTCTATGCTGTTTTTTATTATACTTGGAACTCTTTATCTTAGCAATAGTTGTAGTGCTGTCACAGTGAACTGAAATTGCAGAAAGCGGCTTCATTACCATAGGTAAACTAGACATAAGTCCATGTAGCCATTCAGCTTCCAATCCAGTTTCATCTAAAGCACACAACTCTGCCTCAAAAGTGGACCGAGACAATATGGTATGTTTCTTAGACCTCCAGGAAACAGCTCCTCCTCCCAACAAGAATACATATCCTGAGACACCATTACTCCCAGAATTCACAGCAATCCAGCTTGCATCACTATATCCTTCGACTACGGAAGGATGTTTACCATAATGCAGCCCAAGGGAACGTGTTCCCTTGATATACCTCAGAACTCTATCAAGAGCTTCCCAATGGGTCTTGTCGGGACAACTGATGTATCTACTTAACTTGTTCACGGCAAACGCAATGTCTGGACGTGTACAGTTCATAAGATACATCAAACTTCCGATAATCTGAGAGTATCGTAATTGAGACACTGGAACCCCAGTCTCATTCTTGAACAATGGTTTGGATGAATCATATGGAGTCTTTACAGGTTTACGTGATGTGTACTCAAACCTCTCGAGTATCTTCTCAACATAGTGAGACTGAGAGAGAGTTATACCATCAGTAGACCTTATGATTTTAAGCCCTAAAATCACATCAGCGACACCCATATCCTTCATCTCAAACTTGCTACACAAGAATGACTTTGTCTCTTTTACTACTTTCATATCGGAACCAAAAAGCAGGATATCATCGACGTATAAGCATAACAAAATGAATCCATTATCGACAACCTTGCAGTAGAGACACTTATCAAATTCATTAGAAATAAAGCCAAACGACGATATCACATAATCAAATTTCTCATGCCATTGCTTAGGGGCTTGTTTCAAGCCATATAATGACTTAACAAGTTTACACACTTTGGACTCATTCCCACGACCCACAAATCCCTCAGGTTGTTCCATATATATCTCTTCTTGAAGATTACCATGTAAATACGCGGTCTTCACATCCATCTGATGGATATAGAGATTATAAATGGAAGCCAATGCTAGTAGCACTCGGATTGTGGTCATGCGGGAAACAGGTTAATAGGTATCAAAATAATCTATTCCTTCCCTTTGTGTGTAACCCTTAGCAACTAACCTAGCCTTATACTTATTGATTGTCCCGTCTGCATTAAGTTTCTTCTTAAAAATCCATTTACAACCAACTTCAGAACAACCAGGAGGCAAATCCACCAATTCCCAAGTTCCATTCGAGAGAATTGATTGGATTTGATCATTAACGGCTTCTTTCCAAAACTTAGCTTCTGGAGATTCCATAGCTTGTTTGAAAGTAACAGGATCATCCTCAACATTGTAAGTGAGAAACTCACTTCCAAAGTCCTTTGATGTCCTAGGTCGTTTACTTCTCCTTGGTTCAACTATTTCTTCAGAATCATCAGATTCAGAAATAGCTTGTTCTGAGTCGCCCCCCACATTTGTCATCCTTTCCACGTGCTTGGGAATGGAACCTGTGGTAAATGAATCTTCTTGAGAAACTTCATTGGGCACACCAGTTTTCATAGGAAACACATCCTCAAAGAATGTTGCATCACGTAATTCCACAATTGTATTGACCTCAATGCCAGAGATATCTGATTTTACAATCAAGAATCTAAAAGTATAGCTTGTCTCTACATAACCTAAGAATATGGCATCAACCGTTTTCGGTCCTAATTTCTTCCTTTTGTGTTCAGGGACAAGTACCTTAGCAAGGCACCCCCACACTCGAAGATATTTAAGACTCGGTTTCCTTCCTCTCCATAACTCAAACGGACTACTTTCTGAATGTTTATGGGGAACTCTATTCAGAATATGGCAAGCCATATTCAAAGCTTCCCCCACATAAAGTTGGGTAATCCAGATGTTTGGAGTAAGGTATTTACCATATCTATTAAGGTTCGGTTTTTACGTTCAGCTATCCCATTTGATTGTGGTGAATAAGGAGCAGTTACCTCATGAACTATACCATGCAATTGGCAAAATTCCAAAAACAAATTCGAGGTATACTCTCCTCCCCTATCAGACCTTAATCGCTTAAGTACATTACCAGTTTGAGTTTCAGCTTCTTTCTTATAAATTTGAAATTTATCCAATGCCTCATCTTTACTTCTAAGTAAAAAGACATAACAGTATCTACTCGCATCGTCAATAAAAGTTATATAAAATAACGCTTTTGATCCCTCGTAGCAACACCATTAAATTCACAGATATCTGTATGAACTAAATCCAAAATTTCTGAATTCCTATTCACAGAATGAAAAGGCTTCCTAGGCAATTTAGCTTGTACACAGATTTCACATTTATTGTTGCTAATTTCAGATTTAGGGATCAAATCTAGATTCATCATACGCTTCATTGAGGCATCATTAACATGTCCCAAACGTGAATGCCATACATCGAATGAAACAAGATTCATGAAAATAGAACTATAATCATTCAAATTTAAAACGGAATTTGAAACAGGTTCAACATGAATCTTAAACAAGTTCTCCACATCACATAAGTACCCCTTGCCAAAAAACAAAGAATCACGAAGGCGTGTAATAATAGCCTTATTACATTTACAGTCTACTCTATAACCTTCTCTAACTAATATGACGCCACTAAGGATATTGCGTCGAATGGTTGGAACATGTCTGACCCTGTTAAGAGTCAAAACCTTCCCTGAAGGGAACTTCAAGTCCACCCGTCCTTCGCCTTTGACTTCTGCAGAGCTGGAATCGCCCAAAGTCACGGACCGACCTCGAGAGGCCTGATAAGACACAAACAGGGATTTATCAGCACACACATGTACATTAGCCCCAGTGTCAATTATCCAATAAAGTGGTTCAAAAATAGAAAGAATTTCAGGTTTAATAGACACGTACCCATCATTGAGGTTCAAGGATGTAGTCATCATGTTGACCACAGCCTCCTCAGTTGCAGATGCGGTAGCTTTCTTTGCCTTCTTAGTAGGACAATCCTTGTTCCAGTGGCCAACCTGTCTACAAGTCCAACAAGGTTTGTTCTTCGGTTTCTTTTGGATCTTTGCCTTGGGTTTATGTGCATTCTTAGATTTCTTATCTTTGGTGTTTTTTGTAGAAGTAAGATTAACAGTTGGATTAGCATCAGTAGGAACCTTGACCCCTTTCTCCTTTAAGTGTTCTTCTTGTATATTAATATCCATCATTAATTCATCCATGGTGTGTGTCCCTTTACGATGCTTCAGAGACATACCAAACGATTCCCATGACTTAGGGAATTTTTCTATGATAGACATAACAACAAATTTCTCAGGCAACACCATCTTGGTATCTGAGAGTTCATGAACTAGGAGTTGTAGATCGTGTGTTTGATCAGAAACTGACTTACCCTCAACCATCTGAAACTTAAGAAATTTAGACACAGTATTTTTCAACACCCTGATTTTCAGTGCTAAAATTCTTAATTAACAATTCCCATAAAACCTTGGACGTAGTGACTGGCGGCTTTGAGTATGAATCATACAGTTTGTTATTTAAACCAAACAGAATCAAACCGCGGCACGTTTTATCACCCTTCTTCCAATTGGCAATAATGTTTGCATTATCAAGAATTGTTTCATCAGACACAGGTTCAGTTTCAATTAAATATTGATCATAACCCGCAATATTCAGTCAAATTTCCATATGACTCTGCCAACGGGCAAAGTTCGTACCAGTAAACTTTTCAGGCATATTGGTTGTATCAATCTTACATCCCGAACTACCCTGACCAGCCATGTTAATTAACGACAGAAAATGGTTTCTTTAAGACTGTTGTTAATATGGTTATTGTCGTTCATGCACCAGCGACAGGTGCAATATAATTAACAGTTCAGGCAGATCCAAAATAAGATTCGAAGAACAAGCAATACATGAGAACAAAAAATAAGAGTTAGATTCACAAACCAGATCGTTCGTTGAGAAATGAATGTGTTACTTAAAGAAATCAGTGCCCGGCAATCCTCGCGGATAGGCACCGTTCTCCCAGTCTCGATCCGGCACGAACCTGGAAGTTGCACGTCTTACTCGCACACGTCGCACTGCTACCAGTGCAGCACAGCCACCGCCTGACAGCTGCGTCTGAAGGAAAGGACGAGTCTCGCTTCGCACAGGAGGACAATTCCACAAAGCAACTTCGGGGACGACGACTCTCGCACTCGGGATTAGGGCTCACAAAACACATGGCGGCAGAAAACTATTTTCGGTAATCCACAATCCACAAGCCCGAGCCCGAGCCCGGCAAGGCGTGGCGTGGCGCGCGCGCGTGCGTTGTGATGTGGCAATCCCACCCACCAAGGAGGTGAGCATACCTCCTTCCTAGGACTCCTTTGGACACTAGTGCCCCATGTGATCCTACATATGAGGACCATAAAAATTTTAGGTGTAAGCAATATGGGATAAAACTTCTTTGTCATTTGCACTAGAAACAACACTACATTCTCACATGTACTTGCTGCACTACATTGGGCTTAACCCATGCTAAATAAGTGATTACTGCATTAAATGCATTAAATGCACTACACTAACCAGCTGCAATATAACAGCAGCTACAGTACTTACTTACAGTAGTTAATCACGTATCTAACAATAAGTAGGCAAGGAAACAATATTAAACATATTGTGCATGCTTCATCCATTTGAGATTGACTGCAAACCTGTATTAAGTGTTGTTGGGCTATATTTTGATAGTAAGTATAAAGTCACGATCTCTTAACTCTTTACTGTTTCTGCTATTTTAGTTTCTTGATAAACATGTAGCCACTGTATTTGACATGGCAAACTTTCAAATTTAGCTTAAATTATAGTGCATGAAATATGTTTGTACAATAGTTTTCCTAATGTGATATGAATTGCATTTTTGTAAAGTTCTTGATCAGTTAGCGCTTGCATTGCTTTGTGATTCATTATCATCAACTAGTGTTAGGCTTGCGCCGCTTGGCCACTATTTAAGTACTAAGTATTTTTCTCAGTCAACAAGAAATGTGGAGCAGATAAATGTTATCCACCTCACGGAATATAACATCTGACCAACGTCGTGCAGATCCGTATGTGATCATCGAAACGTGTTCAAAGGCATATAATTTTATAATTGCAGGTGTATTCATTTGTGCAGCATTATGAAAGAGATTCCCCAAGTTAGATGACACAGGAGATATTCTAGATTACTATGTTTATAATGGTAAGCACTGTAAGACCATGACTATATATACCCAGTGATGGCTGCTTGTGCAAGTGGAATCAAATCCATTGACTTGTAAATGACAGCTAGGAAGCTTTACCAGTTGATATAGATTGATCGCATACGGTCTTGTTGTAAATCAGCATTTTAGACGATATTGTGTGAGTGACATAGATCTATAACCTTTACTAGCAATGTAAATGTATTTCTGCTAGTAGGCACTACAGTCTGTTTCTTCCCTAGTTTGTGCCACAAGAAATTGTTATTTTTCTTGTGATCACTCATTAAAGCAACAGTTTCTAGTGCTTTTTTACATCACCAACCAAGTGTACAGATGCCTGCTATGTAGAGCTCCAATGCCAATACCTGCTGGTCTTTAATCATTCAGATACGAAATTTACCAGGTGCATCAACAGAAACTTGTCTCGTTGCTGTCGTTTCCAGATTGCCAAATCTTTGACACCCCAACTTTTATTGTTCTATAAATGGAAGCCATCCTTCAAGGTTTGCTCATCCAGCTAGTCAACAGAGGATGCTAAATTGCTTCTATAGGTGCGCTTCTCTGCCTGCTATTATGGTTTTTGATTATTGCAGATGTTTTTTTAAGCCACTCTACTTAATCTTTACTTGTTTATTGAATGTTTTGCAGTGACAAAGAAACTATGAAGGGGGAGGTTTTTGTTCTCGTATTGGTGATCATGAATGCCTCCTTGGTTGCACCCAGGAGCTTACTGGAGATGCAGGAAAACCAAATGCTGCATACGAACGAGGCAGCAGATGCAGCGGATGCTGGGGTTGGGACTTATTATCCGAGGATCAGTGTTCAGAATCATCATACCATACCGTTGAAGGGCTTCAGCCCCAGTTATCCTTGACAAGGTGGTGGATATAGACGGCATGGTGCTTGAAACCTGCGTGCTCTGTAATCAAGATGCTGTACTCTATAGAATATGGTTTCTCCAATATCATTGTAATTAAATAAGCTGAAAATACCGTTACTTGGTGTAATGGCTACTAGTGCAAGTAATGCCCTTTATATATGATACTATGTTCTACTGACTTTTGGATGTATATTTGTTGGGGTTCATTGGACTGATTGACGTATATATTTTCCGTTGTTCGGTGTGATTGACAAGAAATTATGTATCTAAGCTAGTATCAGTGGATGATTGTGAAACCTGTCTAGCCTGATGCCTGCACATTATATATTTAGAAATCTTGTTTGCATAATTGGTTTTTCTACTATGCGAGTTCTATAAAGCTAGTTATGTGTATCCGAGAGTCAACTTATTACAAACTCGTTAGCCATGAAATATGAAACCAAAATTACAGATGAGATTAATTAACGGAGTTTTAATAACCTATTAGTAGGAACAAAATCCTCCAAGCACGTGCAAAGAACATGTAGCAGGTGCTGATCGATTAGTATGGAGGATTTAGCATAGAAGTGTTATTGATATTAATTTTTAACAAACGCAGCTGAGCTGTTACCAGAGTGACCTTGGGAAACGAATAGATCTTTTCAGCTTTCCACTGTGATTCGGTTCTTGGGATGGGGTTCTGATCTTTCGATAGATCACCATGATGTATTTACATTACAAAAGATTTCGATTCCTGTGTTAAAGGGTCTTTGTTTACACCACAGAACTTCCAGTATGGTTTTTTGTCGTTTAAGTAATTCCATTTGGTCTCAACCAAAAACCTGATACATTTCGAAGTACAAACAAAATAATCATTTAATAAACGAAGCAGGGGCTAGACGGATATTCCAAAATTTGACCTTTGTCTTATGGTAAGGTCCACCTTTTTTGTCTTCTGGAAAGAGACGATATGATTCTATTTGTTTGTAAAAATGCTGTAGCATTCTACAAGGGCACAACTATCACATTAGTTACTTTATATAGGTATACTGAATGTTTTACTATTATTTGGCGTAGAGCACTATTTTTGCTTTATCGAAAGGAAGTATGAACTAATAAGTTTGCAATAACCGTGAAGCGCTGCTCGATGTCCTGGGCACCCATCAACTATTTGTTTTATTTCAGTTGTATTATTCTTAAGTCGAGCAGTCTAAGAGGTTCAACTATTAACAAACGGCGCGGTCGGTGTCTGGGACAAGCACAGAGTAACCAATGACAATAGAAAATTAGCTGTCATAAAAGACTAATGTCTGGACTAATGTCCGGTGAAACACTGGCATATCACATTGGGAGATTTTACAATTACTGGAGGAACTTTTGCCGCAAGAAGCATTGCATATTTGCATGCGCTCTTACATACGGTTTTTAGTCTTCAATTGGTTGCTTCGATTTCCTTTTATTTGTGATAAAATTTAAAAGAATTATATTGAGAAAGAAGGAAGATGGGCAATTTTTTCTGAATAGTAAAATCAAATTTCAAGACACTATATTTATAGACTTGGGAGTCATCACGTTACTATACATAACGTTTGAACCCTTGTGAGAAGTTCCACAGCCTTTGGTGTCAAGAAAGTAAAAGTGTCTAGCGCAAAAAGTATAAAAATATGTTGATTGTCGATGCACGTTTTCTCATGCTTGGCAAGGCAGCTTTGAGAGCAACTTGTCCTGCATTATGTGCCCTACCTCTCAGACCCACAAGTGGAGAAATCCCCGTCAGATCCACACATGTATGCTTTATCTCCAATCCATCTAAAAATTAAGATAGTTGTAGGTCTAAGTGTTGATCCCCCCTCCTACGGATCAATCAAAAAACTAACATGTGTCTTTTTATAGAAGCAATTCCGGAATGTCTGAGTATGTCATAGAGAGCATCATGAACAAGATCATGTCTATACTTGAAGCCAGGTAGCTCTCTGCAATGAACCACATGCTCTTCAAATGTGTCCAAAAATTCCTTATGACAAATTGAACATATATCATCAACAACAAACAAAGGAATCATGAGGCGGTATTTGAGGATGGTACGACACTTCATTGTTATTGACATATGCAAGCATAATCCATCGATAAGAAGATCCAGGAGAAAATCTTGAGCATGGTCATCTTGTAGACATGTAAATTTTACTTTTTGTGTAACGGTCATCTCAAAGATAGGTTCCATATCGTCAATAATTTTGCTCAAAAGGGTACTTGTCAAAGCATATTGGGCTCTAGGGGGAGGTTTTCTTGTTAACAAAATTACTAGTTCAAAAGTTGGGATAGCAACATGAAGACAATGTAAAGCACTATTAAAATCAGAGTCCATACTACAAATCGTGTTGCCTCATAAAATATGATCCCAAAGCACTCAAGATTAGACCATGGAGGCCACAAAGAGATATCAAGAAGCTTCTCTCGCCTAATAAAGACCCAAGACACCGAGACGAATGTGAAGAGAAGAGATCCTCTACTAAAAGTCCTAAAAAAAGGACCTGCACAAATTATAATGTCATCAATAGACCTTCGCAAACCTATATCGAACAATGTTGCATCTATTGCTCATCATTTTAGTCATACTGACATATGTACCCTTGTGCATCCACTGCAACCAAAACTTAGCTACTAGCAAGTGGTGAGACATATAGCTTATAGACTCTCAGACACCCATTTGGCTTACAGGAAAAGATATTGACCGGATGGGCAATGCAATTTGATAGAATAGGACTTATACAGGATAGGGTGTGCTACTTCCCCTTTCGTGTTTGGTTGTGCTGAGGAAAGGGCGTTCAACTGTTCTTCATCTCCTCTATAGCTTCTCTATTTACTACAGACTACAGTGCATAAATAATCTTTGGCAGCATCTTCTTTCAAATGTCCTTACTTATACATTATTTATTTCATTATTTGTCATGATCTCATATCGTGAAATGAATCATGAAACAGTACTATTCTCTTAAAAATAGATACCATATGCTTTTTATGAAATTATACTAGTGGCTTCATTTATAGATAATTAGAATTAGATAACCTTCCCAATCTATATAGTGTTGGAAAATTGGGACGACAGATAAAGCAGTTGAAATAAAAATTTAAAACTCGATTCCCTAACTAGCAGATCGCGTCAACAACAATGTATCTTGGAACGTGGGTAACAAGAGTTATGCATGGTCATAGGATTAGCCCAGTGACAACTCGTGATGCAATATTGTGTTTCTTCTCCAAGCAGTAGCAAGCTTCTTCTTCTTCAGGAAACACTCGAACAGTACCACGAATGGTCTCATGGTGCAGCGCCGCAGATGGTGGTTGACGTTGTCCTCCTAGCAAAAAAAACCTCACCTCTAGAGTAGCCCCGGGGACCACCGTGAACTCCGATGTTGCGCTACTAGAGTCAACAGGAAGGAGTTGTCCCTTTGAATATCAGTGTACTGGCACCAATTTACTCTCCTATAATTGTCTCTCATTTGTTATCCCTCCCTTTTTAGGTAGGAATTGTTTGGACTCTTTATTGGTTATCACAACCAGAGAGGACAAAATTGTCAAAGCTTATTATTGTGTCTAGGAAGCCCTCAGTATCCCTCTATATATAGGAGAGGCTAGGCTCAGGGTTCCCAGTCTGTGCGGGAGTCAAAAGGATAGAATTCACAATTTTTTAGAAAATTCGGACGACGAATCGGTTGGTTCAATAACCCAACCGGTCATCTCATGCATTAACTGATCGGTTCATCTCATGAACCGATCAGTTTATGTATTTTCCTATTTCAAATCATATTGGTAATCAATGCACGATTAATGTAAATTATAACATCAACATCAATCCTTGATTCAATCAAATTGACTATTGAACTGGACGGTTCATCATATGAATCGGTCGTTTACAACCATGAATCGGTCAGTTCATTAGGTGAATCGGTCGGTTCATGCCTTGATTTAGGCATTGTTCAACCAATGTTGATTACAACTGACTTGACACTTCAATCGATCGGTTCACACTTGAACCGGTCAGTTCAGAGTCCATTCAGTTAATTTTAAACCTCAATTATTTAATTGAATACCTAAATACTTTAGTAATCAAGTTGAACATCATTCATGAATAAACTCTTATTCCAAGTGTATCATATGTGTGTAACCTTATTGATCCTAAATTATGTTGGCAGTGAATGTCCATAACCAACATATGACATCACAAGCAGTGAGCGGTGTCTAGCAACTCATCACTGCTACCAAAAGTTGGAGAAAAACTTCAACCTACAATCCATTATCAGTTTTACTGTGATCGTATAGTTCATTTGTCTCTGATATCCGGATTGAACTCGAGGTGTGAAATCGTCATCCTCTACACACTCAATCCATGTTCCTTAAACTAGAGAAGATTGTCTGAGATGCATGTGAGCTCACATGTCACATATTGAGTCACATGAGTATGGTCATACATTTCTCAGTCTCTCTTATCGAATGGTCTGGATATCAAACTCTTGTAGGAGGGAAAAATCTCAGCTACATCATTCACAATCAATATCCATGTGTAACAATGCACCTGAGCATCACCTTTATGGAAACCATTATTCATGGTCACATTGGGTGATGTCTAAATAGAACAACATGTGATGAGTGTAGTGAATTCAGGTCGAAGAACTAAAATCACCACTATCACTATGAGAGATAATTCTGACTGTCATTCTATAGTATTCATGTATCACTCTCATTGTGGGTCTATCTGATACACTATTTTCTAACATGTAGTTGTGTGTTTGACTGGATATTGATATCATATATCATGACTAATGAGACTCTGTCATCAATCAACACACATTCATGTCTTATGTATTATTGTTGTCTATTTTGCTTCCACAGATAATATCTGAATAGGGACATAACAACAATGTATGTACTCTTATCACACATATGATCTCATCTTTCAGGTCATCAACCTAAAGACATATGTCATCGAGTAACATCATTTTTTAGACATCTATTATATCGGTGTCATCATCTCATATTAAGACAAACATAATAGATGAAATTACATTTATTATTATCAAATCATGTATCTAATGCCACATTCTAATCTTCATATGATTGGGATCTCTGGGCATGCATACCAATATATAGATCATGACAAAAAGGACGTTCAACTTCATTTTTTAATGATTTATTTAAAGATGGTTGATGCCCTACTCTTCTGTAGCCATCATCCCGATATGACAACAAAAATTCAAGAACATTTTTGGGTGCGGCAACGAGCTAAGACGAGCCATGCTACATGCAAGTTCGTGTTAGGGAAGATCAAAGATGGAAGAGGGGTTCGGTTGGAAGAACAGTGCTGGAGGTGGAACGACAGTAGGTTTTAGAAAGACATGGCGGGTTGCAGTAGGCAGGCAATGGGTATCAGGAGACCGGGTCACACATGAGTAGGGTTGAGCATCGGACCGGGCCAGCCCGACCCAGCCCGCTACCCGGCCCGTCAAACCCGACCCAGACTCGACTCTGGTATTCTAAATGGGCGGGCCGGGCCAGTGTTTTAGGCCCATTTTCTTATCCGGGCCGGGGTCGGGACACCATAAACCCAGACCCGAAAACCCGGTACCCAGCCCGCATAAATAATCTATACCATATAATATAAATACACAAATATGTATATCATTTTAAAACTTCTTTTTTCATAATAGGATCTGCCATCTAATGATTGATATTAATCAGCCAACTCCCCCTATCCTAATAGTTGGTTATAATAACAAGTCTAATAGCTAATCGGTACGAATCAACAACTAGCAACAACATTATAGATTATTAATTTGTCTGCTCATTCATATTATGTTCAACCTTCACGCAAAGCACCACCATTCCTAGCACAATGACATTTTGAAATTTAATAAATATGTCTACAACAAATACCTTTCTACTTACATACAAATTCAACATTGATTGTAAATCAAACACGTCATTTTGATGAAACCTATTGTTAGACGGGCTGGCCCGAGCCCGACCCAAAACCCATATTTTTTTATACGGGCCGGGTACGGGCTCGTCTTTCTTAAAAAAATTCGGGCCAAAACCCAGCCTGTGGCCCGCATAATAATATGGATATGGATCTGGGCTTGCCAAAACCCGGGGTGACCCAGCCCGATACTCATCCCTACACATGAGAAGAGACAAGTAAGTACCTGGGGGGAGTGCCCCACTTAGAAGTCATGTTGGGTTGGGATATTTTTATCATAGAACTACCATCCTTTTTTCATTTTTATGAAAACAAACGTGGGATTTCAATTGATATGGTAATATGAGTCATATCTGAGTCAGAATCCTGGTTACAAAACGGGGACAATAATTTTCAACTTGTGGTATGTCATTTCAACTCCATCCGGACGTTCAGAAACTTCTCCTTCGACCGCGTATAAAATTGCCTCATGTGTGGTATCTAGTCCTTACATGGTTAAGTACACATTTATAACCTAGTTTACACATGTTAAAGAAAATTAAAGGGGAAAAAATGTCAAGCATCGTGTGGAAAAGTACATACGAGAAGAGACAAACAATTACACTATCAAAGAACTAAGGTTGTACATCGGTTCAAACTCGGACGGGACCGGCTTGGACCGGACCGGATTGAGACCCGGTTAACAAAAAATTCATGGATCGAGGACCGGACCAAATAGGAACTGGTCCGATCTAAAAAAATGAAGGACCGGACCGGATAATCAATATTCATATACTCTTGATTATAAAATATAAATAATTATTTATAATTATTAAATAACTAATAATCCATTTGAGTTTGTTAACACAAACTAAGTTACATAATTGAATTCTTATAAGTTGAGAGAGTAAATAAGAATATTAGAAACATTACTATGTACAATACATCCCACAAGCCTTCATAAATATTGAATTTCATTAATATGTATAAGACATTTTGTATGTAATGCGGTCTAACCGGTCCAGACCGATTTCTACCGATTTTGGACCGGACCGGACCAGACCGAGGACCAGATTTAAGATAAATAGCAGACCTAGGACCAGACTGAAAGTCAAGTCGGTCCAAGACCGGATCGAACCAAATAGTCGGTCTGGTTCGGTCCACCGGTCTGGTCCGGTCCACCGGTCTGGTCCGGTCCACTGGTCTGGACCGAGAAATGTAAAACTCTAAAAAGAACACATATTTGATTTGCTTTCTCGTTCGAGATGACCTACTACACATAAAGAGGCGATAATTTTATGCTAATAAAAAATGGTACATATGGAATGCTCTCGAAGGAGGCAAAATATACCCTAGTATATGGCCGACATCCAAAATTTATACCGATGGATGCATATACATATAGTTGTAGAACATAACCCCATCCTTATTCAAATTTGGATAATTGATGGTACCATGCCCTCGGGGGCTTCATACACCCCACTTAAATATGTTAATGAGAAATCCATTTAATTTTGTAGCGGTTCCACAATTGGATCAGTATAATTGTTCAAGTCACATGAAAACAAACTAGGAATTTTGAATAGTACATCATCTTGATGTTTAAATGGGTGTGAACTTGTTTAAAATAATCTCCAAGATCCAATCATGTATTGAGTTGAAAATTATGGATAAATATGTTTAATAAATCAGGTCATCTAGTCAAAATTTGTTAATGTATATATTGGACCAGATATTTCACAAGTATTATCTTTCATCAAATTCTAGGGATCCAATCAATGAATATAAGTTAGTCTCACGGTGCAAATTTGAATACAACTCAGGCAACACTTCTTTTAAATGTTTGTTACATCGTATTATGATCATTAAACACTTAATTCTTACAATCACAAAGTTGTTACAAAATTTTGAATAACTAAATATATTGGTGCCAGATTTTGAATAAAAAGGTGTGTGTGCATGTGTGCTTCGGCGTGTGTGAGTATAAAATGTATATGTAGGGTTATACCCTAGGAAGAACGGACACTTTCCAAAGGTTTTCGTGGCCGTCTAGGACACACCATGGGTATGCTTAGACACACAAAACATATGGGTAGAAAATATGTTTGTATTGGACACATGTCTATGTGTGCCACAACTGCCTCCCAGAAGTGTCCTTGTTTTACCTTATTTTCCTCTTCTAAATAGAGAGATCCTCTTCTTCCTTCTACTAATATGTCTTCCCTTCTACTTCTTCATGCTTCACTATTAGTCTCTTCCCCTTCCTCGTTGCCACAAAAATATGTCCAATAGTAGAACACACCTTCTATTGTCTATTTGTTAATGTGTACTCATCTTTCATCAACTGATTAACACATGTAATATTTTTATACCACTATGAGCATAATGAAACTACAATCTTACAGATGTCCTCTTCTTATATGTTATTCTTGCATCTTCTCCCTCTTCACTTTATTATTTTATGGACATCTTCTTCCTCCTCTTTCGCACTATTGAATAGAAATTTTCATTATTCTCAAATATATATACAGTTGTTCAATCTTAGTGTTTTAATTTTTACTGTAACTTTTCATCGATTATAAGTTGTGGGCTTTGTTCGCATTTTGATTTTATGAATATAAATTTGGTTTAATTTTATTATGAATTGCACCATGAGTTTGATTTATATCTATATATATTGTGGTATTGATTTTAAACTTTGTTTGTGTTTGATACAATGAATGACTCCACAGACACATATGTATATGTTTTAACAATAAAAATGTGATCAACTATCTTAAAATCTCATAGATATTTTTGTGTTTCTATATTATTTATATATACATGCACACTTATGCGTATATATATGTACATATATTATAATTTTTCATGTTGACCTCATGTTTGTGTCACATAATTTTCAAGAGGTGCATGTCTTTTTGTGTCTAAAGTCATGTTGGTGTGTGTGTTTATGCTTCTTAGGTTGTGCCTAACCAGTCCCATGGAAGTCATGCCACAAACTTGTATGGTTTTCCTAGGACTTGAGTTTAGGCACACTCTTACATAGGTCAAGGATAAACCCAAGAATCCTAGATCCAACCCATTCCTGCAAAATAAACAATATACATATACATTTTTTGGTTAAATTTATTTAAGTTAGATTCTAATATGTGATTGTCTCTTTATCACATAGAATTAGTTATTATAGAAAGTAAATCTAGGATCAATAGAAGGGGTTGACCCATTATCCCAAATCATACAAACCTTGAGTTATGTGGTGAGAAGGTAATTGAGAATGGTTTCAGGGTTTAGATATGAATTGTTAATTGGTAGTCATTCATCTATACTAACATGTCATCCATGCATAGTTTCTGATCAATAAGTATTAATAATCTTTTCTTATGAGTATAGAATCATCTGATGCTTACTCTATAATTTCTCATATGGGTGTGTTATATTTTGTAGACTTCTAAGCTAACAGCTAAGAACATGTGTACATTTGTGGTTTCTTTTTGTTTCTATTACAAGTTTAATTTGATATAATACTTTATCTTAGTTGGTGTGCTACATGTTTATATACTGCTACTACAGATTAGTGTGTCTTATTATTGTAACATTACACTTTGTATGTTTTCTTTATAGTTATAATGTAATAAGGGTTTGATCCGAAATTGGCCCAAACCTACATACACAAGTGGTCTTATTGTGGGGCTCTCAAATTTATAATTATATGGGTCTTTGTATAAGTTATTTTAGGCTTAGATTTAGGTTAATCTAACACAAGTTGTCCTGAAATATTCCCTATATATAGGTACAAATCGAGTTTAATAAGAAAGGAGAGGGGGAGGGCTAGTCAAGACCAAAAATGAGGGTATAAACCTCCATAAAATGTATGATTCACCCATAGGATTTATGTTTTTGGGATCCCACATAATAGGAATACAATTTGGTTCAAATATTAGCAACAAGATGGAAACCATTAGAAGCAATTTTCTATGAATCCCTCCTAGAGAACATATTTTCATCCCCTTTTGTTGGATTATACTTGTTAACTAAAAGTGATAGGGGTCAGGACATAGTCAACATTATAACATAAGCTACATATTGTTTGTGGATGGTTACTATTTGTATCCTTTAAAATATAATACTTATATGATTGTACTTGGGTATAAATAATTACCACACCATAAAAAATCATGAATAAAACCTTCCAAATACAGAAGTTCCCCTCTTTAGATATATGTGTATAAGCTTGTTCCATTCCTTAAGGATAGCATTATCTTTCCATCGATGTATACCACTAAGGTTCTCTTGCAGATATACTACTAGGTTGATGACATGAAGATAAGCATGTTTGTCATGATATTGTCATCTCACATTAAAAAAGGAAGATACATTCAATAATATATATAAAAACATTTGTTTGAGTACAATTGAGTTCGTTCACACATGAGTGTGTTTAATTTAGGATCCACATATCAATCATGGATTACATCATCACAAGTACCCAACCCCTCCTCCTCAATATACTAAAATTTGAACAAAGGGAATGACAAAACTTTATATAATAGCATCACTCATTCCTTGTAATTAAGGGTTTCAACACCTTCTTCACAATTAATTCTAGGTTGGACTACTAGATAACAAGATCTTTTTATCTCTCATGAGAATGGATAAAGTCCTAACTTGGTAAAATATATCTAATAAAGATTTCCATTGGGCCTACATCAGCTTCATTTGTTGTAAAATGAATCTACCTCCTTGTAGATGTTCTCATGTCCTTCCCCTAGTAACATATGGATTTTCTCAATCCTTCCTCATTGATCATGGAAGAATCTCAAAATCTTTATTTTTATTTTTTTATATTGTTTTGCATGACATATGCACGATTTTAGGTCTCTACATGTTATAAACCATTTTATTTTTGACATTGATAACACCACTAACCTTTCTACTATTATTGAAACCCTAGGGACAAAATGAAATTTGACAAATTAAATGGGGGAAATAATTCTCAAAGATATTATTGATGATAATATATCATGAGAGAAGTGATTACTCCAAATTGGGTAATTAGTTGTGAAGGAATGAAAAAATATGGTTATTTGGGCCATGGTCAATATTTTCCCCATTTAATGATCAAAATTGTCAAAATGAAATTGTTTGTTAAATTGTAGTATTTGGTTGATGTTGGGTAAACGTCTATAATGTGAGTTACTTACATTTAATTTGGTTATAGAAATAGCAAAGAAAACATAATTGGGTTCATTGAATTATCTTGATCCAGGTGAGGATAATTGCAAGTGCTATGTTTTGAAATATACCACAACTTCTATAGCTTAGTTTGAGGTAAAATTTTGTAAATAATTAGATAATGATTATGTATTATTTTGTAGAGGTGACAAATGCAGGAAAGAAATAAAATATTTTATATAATCCATGTTTTCACGTTAGATAGCGTCAATAATGAGATAACGAGAAAGAAATTATGTGAGATATACCTTTACCGTAGAGTAGATATAGAGGCGATGCTTGTAAGAATACAGGAGGAAGCAGATACCATTGATGTCATCCCAACATAGTAAAAAAGGGACATACATCTCTATATCATCTATGTGGATGAATAAGAACTCTACGTCTCCCTCCAAGAGTGGCACAGACGAAGCATCCTTTTTGTTGACAACATGAAATTACTACACAACTTCACCTTTTTCTCTCTTATTTGGATAATGATGGTTAGGGTTCGTGTAACATCCCACTTTTCACAACATATAAATATCATTGAGCGGAAGCATTTTATTTAAGGGGGTGTCACAAAATGTTACTTTTTTCAATAAAGTAAATAAAAACTCCATGCATTGATTTAAAAAGAGATCCATACATAGATTTTGGATATAAAATTACAACCATTGTATTTATTCTATTGAGCTAAACTTGAGCAAAACATAAAAAGGTATATTAAAGTTTGGATCGACTTGGTAAATGACACCCCACTAGGATATTCTTGAAAATCTCCTAGTCTTTGATTATCCTTTTTACTCCTCACTTGCTTCAAGTCATATGCATTGCATTCCCAGCCATGTGAAACAAACATCGTGTCAGTAAGCGGTATTTGGCACTTTATTAGACATAAAAATAATAATTCTTGACATGACATAAAATTGACATGAACTTGAATAGGATTGTTTTAATGAATAACTTTTAAACATAATGAATTGGAAAACTAAATATATGCCACCTCTCTTAATACCACATAGGATCTGATAATTTCTAGGAAGCTCATAATGTTAGGAAAGTCCATAACAACCCAAAGGTCCATGATCGAGGTACATACAAAAAGTTCACCAATTCCATAGTTTTCGTCATTACCTTAGATCTTGAAATAATCATTAAATGAACTTAATCTTAATTTTGACCATAACGAGATTTCTCCCTCTTAATACCACTATGGGATACCTCCCTCATAAACCATAATAGGGATTTCTCACTTCTTAAACATGATTCATCAATCGTAATCGTAATCATAATTAGGGTTTTACCATAGACTATACATAAGGAAATAATCAATCATGCAATGATATCTATATACATGATGTTATCTTAGAAAGCATTCATAATTTCATGAAACATGATAATGTGCATAATCATAAAGTAAACATGCAATAAATGGAAGTGTACTTGTACCAAATATGCATGGAAAACTTACCTACAACAAATCTAATTATTTCAAGTCCTCTTAGTTGATTGAGTCTTTAGTCACATGTAATTCAATTAAGATCATATTATGTGCATGAATTTATAATCCTTAAACCCTAATATTTTTATTGAACTATTGAAGGGTTTGAAACTAAAAAAATAGAATCTAAAACAGCATAAGTCGATAGAAAATTAAAAGAGGTTTTCAAAACATATTTTTACACATTTCTCTGAGGCCATAAGAAAAAGTTATAAATTTTGCATTATCAACCAATCAGAATTCAGGAAAACCTTAGCGCGACATCGATTTAAATCCGCAATAAATATGATGTAAATAAGAGGAATAAATATCATAAAATCATAGGTGTGTGTCACATGAAATTATAATGGCGAGGGCAAATCCTCCATTGATACCTAACTAACAATTGTGTGTAAGAAAATAAATCAAAAACTCAAATACATATACTTCCCTTGCAACAATAATTATTCGACTAAACATGTAGGTCCATCAAGGTCATTAGATGACTTGGTTTGTTCCTCCTTCAGCAATGGCACAGGACATGTCCTAGAGTTGTGAACTTCGATTCAGGCTTGAGAACCTGCAACCAACTATGAGCAAGGAAGTCGCCAAAGGATCCCTCCTATCATGTTGAAGCCAATGAGCTAGTGCTCAGGATTCATGGAGCAATGGAGCTCAAGCACCTGCTTCGACAATGCTATGGGAAAAGTCGGGAATAAAAATGAGAGAGGCTTATGAATCGCTGAGTCCAATCAATATGAGGAATTTGTGGGAACAAAGCGGAGTCTGGTGATCAATCACGATGAGGAATGGATCATCGTGGTCATAATACTCACTGAAAAACCAAAAAACACAAAAGGGAAGATCGAACTAGAAACTAGTGAAACAAACTAGAAAGGAATTAAAGAATGTTGGAAAATGATCCTTGAGGAAAGGCAAACGCATATGATGCCTCACCATGGTCGGGAGACCACTGGATGATCAAGGTGGTTAATGTCGGAAAGCACCATGGACTCGTCTATAGGGCATGATGGCTCAGACAAACACACAAAAATTGATGGTTGAAAAAGGAATTAGAGGTGTCAGGGAAGCTTATTGGCACATCAATTGTTTGGTTGATAGTGACAAGCATTACAAAAAGGAGATAGCCGCCAAAAAGGAGAAAGAAAGTAGGTGGTGGTGGATCATGGCATTGAAGGTGGAAATGAGGGTGGAGGAGAAAAACTGTAGGGTTAGCTGTGCTTTTTGGGCCCTTAAGTAGGTAAGGGAAGGTCGATGGTGGCATCTTCAAAATGGGGGTGGTGAGGGAAGGAAACTCCTAATTGGGCATTTCTCTTACAGATAGGTAGAGGGTGAAGTGATGGCTCATTAGAAATAGAAGAGAGAGACAGATTCGATGGAGAAGATATCTCACAAAAGATTGAGATTCAAGGGAGAGAGAGATCGGTGAAAGAAAGTGCTTGAACTTGGTCCAGACTTGCAAAAGAAACAAAAGGTAGGGGATGGCTTTATTGTCATTGGATCATGGATGGATGGTGAGATCATCGTGTAAGAAATGGAAAGGAAAGAAATAGGGTGCATGATAGAATAAATACCAGATCTTAGGGATATGTTGTTGCGTTAATCGAATTCATAATTAAGTCGCAATCAAACTTCATGGAAACTTCCCAAATTCATTTAGGGGGTCAATAAAGTCAAAATGATCCCGAATCTGGACCATTGTCTAATTACATAGTCTAAATCCTTCCTAGAGAATTAAAGTTGAATTATGCATATCTTATATGCATAGTTTCTTCATTGGTTATTTAACTTTATTATTGTGCATTAAATGATGAGATAAGTGGAAAATACTTTTCCTTTGTAATCCTTTGAGTAAAATTTTGAGATCAACATTAATTATCCCCTAAAAATTCAAAGCATACATTTTTATGTCCTTTTTTAAAAACTTTCTTGAAATAAAGAGTAATATCAAAAGTTAATGCTATTTTCTGCATATGTAAACAAAAGAAAGTGGAAATCATTTATTATTTGTCAAAGTAAGTAAATCATCTCATATTTTTGTAATTAGTGCATAGGGTAAGATACCATTCCTTTTTTTTAACCCAAGGAGGAAGAGAGATAAAAATAAAATAATGATACTTTCTTTTTATGCTAAAAACTATAAAATGTAAAAAAAGGAAACATCTTGCCTAAGTTAACTTAATACATGTTTTAGATTTCTATTCCTTTTATCTTCCTATTTATTTATTTTTAAAAAATTTCAAGGATGAGAGAGGAAAAAGAAAAGATAAAGGGGAACTAATATCCATTAATTTTAATTAATGGAACACATAATGCATATACAAAAGAGAAAAGTATTTTTTGTCTCATTTTATTTTATTTCATTTTTCTTACTTCATTGTCTTATAAAGAAATTCCATATTAGGGTATTTTTTTGGTAAGCCCCTAAACTTCCTTTATGTAATAAAACCACATTATAAGGCTTAAATTACATGTGAAAAATTGGGGTGTGACAATTCTACCCACCTTAAAATAAACTTCGTCGTCAAAATTTTCTTTATGGTACTACTCACCTTAGGGTTTTTCTTACCTCCTCCTTTAATGATAGTTAACATATCAAGGTCCATTTATGTTCAAAAAATTTATGAAAAAAAATATAATTCATAAAAGGTTTATGTGAATATGAATTAACTATTACATTACTCCTCATCTTCTTTTTCTACTTCCATAGTGAAAATTCTAGCTTGTCTCTTAGGAGCTGGATTTTGATCTTATCTTGGTTATAGTCCTTCTTCAAGAGATTAGGTCAATTTGGCTTGATATGCCCTAGCTCTCCATAGTATTATCATGCTTATGTATCATGCCTACATGGGCATGCATGATGCTTCTTACAAGTTAGACACTGGGGTCGTTCAGCTTCTGGTTCAGGTACCATTCTCTTCATTATATGGTTGTTGGGAGGAGGGTGTTGGTTGTGTCTATCAGGAACATCCTTCTTGTCCAATATCCCAAGATGGTCTTCCAAATCTAATGCTAAATCTAGAGATTCTTGAAGAGTTCAGATACCTCTTCCATTCAAGGTGAAACTTAGGTCAGGCTTGAGTCCCCAGTGAACTTCTTTACCCTAAGTGGATCATCATTGTCATCCCCATACTTTTGCAAGATTCTAAACTCCATGGCATACTGGGTCACACTCATGTCACCCACTTGAGCTAGGTTGGCAAAACTCTAGCTCCTTCTTTGATATTATGGATTCAGATATATAATGCTCTTAGAAGACTTCAACAAAACCCTCCCATGTGAGTGGAGGTTCATCTACTACCCTTGAGCTAAGAAAGTTCTCCCACCATGTACGGGCTGCTTCCTTCAACGTGTGGGTTTGCAAAATGAACCCTAGAGTGTTGAGGGCAGTCCATGTCATAGAATAAATGCAACATGCCTCTAATCCACTCCTCATCTTTGGTGACTACATCAACTTCTCCTTCACTAGAGAAAGGGTCAGGCCTTAGTTTGATGAAGTCCACTAGTGTCCCGTCAAGGTGCCTTGGAGGATGGGGAGGTTGTCCCAAAGCATTGGTGAGTGCTTTTATAAGGTCTTTTATGGTTTCCTTAGGGTTTCTCTCGTGATCACTCCCTTTACTATTAGAACTAGAACCATCAACAACATTGTCCTTGGCCTTGTTAGATATCTTAGGGGGGCATCTGAAAAAGGACATATGCCTAGGGTTAGGACATATGAATCATAGCTTTTCCCGGTGGCCATTTATCAAATTTCTCTAATACCATTATGTAACACCCCACTTTTCACAACATATAAATATCATTAAGAGGAATCATTTTAAATAAGGGGGTGTCACAATATGCTAATCTTCACAATAAAGTAAATGAAAACACCATGCATTTATTTAAAAAGAGATTCATACATATATTTTGGATAGAAAACTACAATTGGTGTATCTATTATATTGAGCTAAACTTGATTAGCATAAAAAGGCATCTTAAAGTCTAGATTGACTTAGTAAATGGCACCCCAATAGGATTAGCTTGAAAATATCCAAGTCTTTAATTGTCCTTTTTTTCTCCTAATTCGCTTCAAGTCATGTGGACATCACGTCCCTAGCCATGCAAGACAAACATCACATCAGTAAGCGGTATTTACCACTTTATAAGACATAAAAATAACAATACCTGACATGATGTAAAATTGACATGAACTTGAACATGGATTGTTTAAGCATTCATAGAATAACTTTAAACATGATGAATTGGACAAGTAAATATATGCCACCTCTCTTAATGCCCCATAGGAGCCCATAATTTCTAGGAAGCCCATAATGCCAAGAAATCCCATAACGACCCAAAGGTCCATGATCGAGGTACATATAAAAACTTAACCAATTCTATAGTTGTCATCATTAACTTAGATCTTGACTTAATCATTAAATATTCCTAATCTTAATCTTGACCATAATGGTATTTCTCCCTCCTAATGCCATGATGGGATTCCTCATTCATAAACCATAATAGGCATTTCTCCCTTCTTGAAAATCATTCATTAATCGTAACCATAATCATAACTAGGGTTTTACCATAGACTATACATAATCAAACAATCAAATACATAATGATATATATACATGATGTTATCTTAGAAAGCATTCATAATTTCATGAAATATTAAAATATGCATAATCATAAAATAAACATGTTATAAACCAATTGTGCCAAATATGCATGACCCGCTTACCTAGAACAAACCTCCTTAGTTCAAGTCCTCTGACTTAATCAAGTCTTTAGTCACCAGTAATTTGATTTAAATCATATTATGTACATGATTTCATAATCCTTAAACCCTAATATTGTTCATTGCATTATTGAAGGATTTAAAAGTGGAAAATAGAGTTTGAAAACAACATAAGTAGATAGAAAATCAAAAGATCTTTCCAAAATATATATTTTTCATATTTATTTGTGGTCATAAGAAAAATTTATGAATTTTACATCATCATCCAATCAAAATCCAAGAAAACCTTAGCGTGACCTCGATTTAAATCAGTAATAAATCTGACATAAATAAGAGGCAGAAATATTGGAAAACCATAGGCGTGTGTGACATGCGATTAAAATGGCAAGGGAAAATCCGTCATTGAGTCATAACTAACAATCATGTGCAAGAAAGCAAATAAAAAACTCAAAATACCTATAATTCCCTTGTAATAATAATTATTTGATTAGACATGTAGGGCCACCAAAATTATTAGATGACCTGGTTTGTTCCTCCTTCAGCCATGGTGCGAGACACGTCCTGGAGGTGTAAACTCCAATAAATGCTTGAGAACATGTAATCAACTATGAGCATGGAAGCTTCTAGAGGCTCCCTCATATCAGGAAAAGCCAGTGAGCCAATGCTCAGGCTTTATGGAGCACCGAAACTTAAGAACATGCTTGGATAGTGTTATGGGACAAGTAGGGAAACAAAAATGAGAAAGGCTTATGAATCATTGAGTCTAGTCAACGTGAGGAAGTTTGTGGGAACAAAGTGGAGTCCAATAATCAATCATGATGTGGAACGGATCATCATGGCCATGGTACTCATAAAAAAACCAAGAAACACAAAAGGGGAGATCGAACTAGAAATTGAGGAAACAAACTGGAAAGGAACTCAAAGAATGTTGGAAATAATCCTTGAGGCAAGGCAAACTCATATGATGCCACACCATGGTTGGGTGACCACTCGATGATCAAGGTGGTGAATGTCAGAGAGCACCATGAACTCATCTATATGGCGTGATGGCTTGGGCAAACTCACAAAAACTGGTGGTTGAAAAATGAAGTAGAGGTGTCATGGAAGCTTATTGGCACATCATTTGCTTGGTTGATGGAAACATGCACTACGGAGAGGAGATAGCCATCGAAAAGGGGAAGTCGGGTAGGTGGTGGTGGATTGTGGCATTCAAGGTGGAATTGAGGGTGTAGGAGTAAAACTTTAGGGTCGGTAGTGCTTTTGGGGCCCTGAAGTAGGTAAGAAAAGGGATATGGTGGCGTCTACAAATCAGGGGTGGCGAGGGAAGGAAAGCCCTAATTGGGTGTTTCTCTTACAGAGAGATAGCGGGGTAAGAAATTGCTCGTTGGAAATAGCAGAGTGAGATGAATTCAATGGAGAAGATATCTCACAAAAAGATTGAGAGTTGAGGGAGAGAGCGATCAGTGAAGGAAAGTGCTTGAACCTGGTTCAGACTTGTGAAAGAAACAGAAGGTTGGGTACGACTTTAATATCTTTGGATCGTGTATGGATAGTGAGGTTGGTGTGCAAGAAAAGGAAAGGAAAGAAAGAGGGTGTTTTACCAAATAAATACTAGATCTTAGGGTTACATTGTTGCATCAATTGAATTCGAAATCAAATCTTAATAAAACATTATGGAAACTTTCAATATTCATTTAGGGGGTCAAAGAAATTTAAAATGGTCCCTAATTTGGACCATAGGTTAATTACATAGTCTAGATCCTTCCTAGATAATTAAAGTCGAGTTATACATATATTTTATCCATAGTTTCTTCATTGGTTATTTAACTTGTTATGCATTAAATTATGAGATAACTAGAAATTACTTTTCCTTTGTGATCCTTTGAGTCAACTTTTTAGATCAACATTAATTATCCCCTAAAAGATCATATCATACCTCTTGTATACCTTCTTTTTCTAGAAATTTTCTTTGAGGAAAGAGAAATATGAGAATTTAATGTTATTTTCTTCATATGTATACAAAAGAAAGAGGAAATCATTTATCATTTGTCAAAGTAATTCATCTCATATATTTGAAATTAGTTTATAGGAGAAAATAGCATTCACTTTTGTAACCCAAGGAGGAGGAGAGGGAAAAAGAGAATAATGACACTTAATTTCTATGCTAAAAACTATAAAGGGGAAAAAAGAAAACTTCTTTAACAAGTTAACTTAATGTATATTTTCGAATTTTATTCCTTCTATCTTCCTCTTTTATTTATTTTTAAACACTTTCAAGAATAAGGGAGGAAAAAGAAAAGAGAAAGGGAAACTAATATCTACCAATTTGAATTCATGGAACACATAATGCATATACAAAAGAGAAAAGTATTTTGTGTCTCATTTTATTTTATTTGATTTTTCTTACTTCATTATCTTATAAAGAAATTCCATTTCATGGTATTTTTGCGTGAAGTCCCTAAAATCCCATTTATTTAAGAAAAGCACATTAAGGCTAAAATTAATTATGAAAAATTGGGGTGTGACATTCACGTGTCCAAAAGTTGTCTCCAAAAGATAGTGGTTGCTTTTCAGCAGCCTACTTGCGGGCAGCCTGTCGAGCGATTGGCTGAGTCGGGATCCTTATTAGTGGCCTGATACGAACAAACTGGATTGGGTTAGAAAGTACTGGATCTAATTGTCCAATTTGCTGATCCAGACCAATAGAGCAACTAGAACAGCCAGTCAATTGATTGGAGGATTTTTTCCGGTCAGGTGAATGGGCTAGTCCATCGATCAATTAAATGAATCTTGGCATGCTCAATCAACTAGACCTTTCGGTTGATCAATTTTTCTATCTAGTCAGACATATAGACTTTCTATTCAAATGATTGGGCTTCGAGTTAGTTCATAAATGATCTAGTTCATTACCTATGGCAACCAATTAAAATTATGTCCACAATCATACTTCTCTACTGTATGCATGTGACTGTATTGGCTCTAAATTACATTGGTCGCAATGTATATCATTATATTTTGACTTCATAGGCAATTATTGGCATCTAGCAAGACTTCATTGCAACCCAAGTAACTACAAAAGTTGGTGAACACTTCAACCTAATATTGTGACCATTGTTACATTGATTGTGTAATCTCTTTGTCTCGAACAACCAAATTGAATCCAAGGTACGAAAATATCATCCTCTGACTATTCAATTTGTAGTCCTTGAACTAGAGTAGACTATTTGAGGTGCATATAAGCTCAATATCATATATTGACTCACATGAGCATGGCCATGCATTTCATTGTCTTGGTCATCAAGTGGTCAATATATTACTCCAATAGAAGCATCAAATGCCATCTACATCACTCACAATAATACATGTGTCACCGTGCACCAAAGCACTACATGTATGGCAACCCTTATTCTGGGTCATGTTGAGTACTGTTAAAGCAAATCAAACAACTTGTGATCATTATAGTGACTTTAGGTCTAAGGACCACAGTCATCACTATCACATGAGATATGATATTGACTATCATTTATGGCTTTCATGTATCACACTCAAGTTCGATATGTCTAGTACACTTGTTCACAATTAGTACATATATGTTGACTTGATATCCAATATCATGATTGATGAGGTATAGTTGTCAGTCAATCCACATACTAGCATTGTTGTATTATTGTTGTCCTAATTTCCACTATAATATTTGACTAGGGACCTAGACATGAATAGATACTCTTAGAATTCATGTGATCTCATCTTCATGTCCTTGATGAAAAATTCAATGTCATTGAGTTATTCATTCTCATGACAATAGTGTATTTATTTAGTATCATGTATCCAAGCATACATAATAACTGGACCTATATTAATAATCAAATCAATTATAAAATATGCGATTACAATCATCATATGAGTGAGTCGTGGGGCATATTACCAATAGATTATCCTTAGAGCTAGGGTTTTCCTCATATTTCATAGAGTTTATGAAAATTAAGAGATAATTTTGATTGACTTTGACAAATAAAAATATTTTTAGGAGAATATTTAGGGGTTATTGGTCGTTTTAAGTAGTGGGACCAGAGTTTTATTCAAATAAAAAGTTACAAGATATTATAATATTGTTTGGTCCTCAGAAATTGGAAATTAAGGAAGTGAGTTCATGAGGTTTGTCTTTAGGTTTTCTATTCTCATTTGTAATATTTCAAGTGGTTGCATCATGTGATGTAATGATTGTTGCTTCATGTATTAATGACAGAGTGGTGGTTGCTTAATTTTTGAAGTTTGATTCATAGTTTGTCAAGAAGAAAATATCAAATATTTAAGGGGTTCAAATGGCCCCTCTAAACTCAAAAGAGACACCAATTTTAAAAGGAGAGAGAAAATTGAGGAAAATCATTAGAGGGAAAGAATTTGTGGTGGCATGAAATAGTGTATTTGAGGGAATCCTCATCTCTATTGTTATAGTTGTACATTCTTCCTATGAAGGAAAGGGAAATTCCATGTTGGCTCAAGTGGTTCACCAAGCAGGAGTAGTGTAAGAGGAGGATTGGATCTCACTAAATCTCGCAAACCCAATGTTTATATCTCACAAACTCAATGTTTAGAATTAGCATCATAATTTTCCTAACTATATTAAGTAAAATAGCATTGAGTGGTTTAAATAGCATCTAATAACTATTATAAATTGAGTACAAAAAATTAATAATTTGGAAATATATTATTATGAAATATAAATGCAAAAAATCAAATAAAACATGATTTTATTATTGATGCATTGGCTTTAATGTACTTATTGACTTTTACTTTTACTAAATAATATCATTTTCACCTAAAATCTCTTCATGGTAATTTTGGGTGTCAAAATTAGTAAATGCTAAGATACTTTTTTAAAAAAACTATAATAATCCTTTTTAGTACCTTTAACCCTATTCTAAATATGGTTTTGTAACTTATCGGTATTTAGTGCCACATTACAATGATTATGTTGAAAAAGGATAATGTATTAAGTAAATTTATTGATGGGTAAATAATGATAAAATTGTATTCGATTCTTTCTTTTCTTATATAAACAATAATAATTGATTGGACTGACCTGGTAGTAAAACAATATTGTTCTATTTTTTTATGTGACCTTAAAATTACTTAGTTTAGAATGTGCAAATATTAATATAGTGTAGAATATGCAAACATGAATATAATCATAACAAGATCAAATCTATATATTTTTTAAATATATGGTTTATGTACATTATGTGATAAGATTAATAAAAGTAAACAATTGTGGAATGTTAGTTTCTAATAATATGACAGAAACGTATATATGTTTGTGAAACAAACTACATATGGTGTTGATATTATAAAGGGAGTTTAATGGCATATATTGACTATGAGATTGTAGTTGAAATAATATAATGTCACAGAAATTGAATTAGTAGTTTGATGATATCTAACATTCTAGGATTGTACGAAAAGATGAAACAAATTAACATGATAAAATCCTTGAAGCTCTAAATTGTACTAGATATCCATGTTTGATCATGGTAAGAGTAATCTTAAGTATTTAAGAATCATTATTCACAATAGAAGTTATTAGACAATTTTTTCATTGTATTTTCAACTTTTACGGGCCTTCTACACATTTTTGTGCAATTGTATTGAACTTATGCTTACTTTTGGGTGAAATCATGTTTAGATCATTCCTAGAAAAATATTTGGTGAATAATTTATTGATTCATATAGTAAAAACAATTTGAAAGTATATGAAAAATCATATATGTTTTTAATGATGTTTATTTTGTTATAGATTTTTATAGTTTGTCGATGCCATTTACCTGGACTTTTATGTTTGTCTTGCATGTCTATTTAAAAATTGTTCAAGTTGAGGAGAATAAGGGGGATAGGAAACAAGGGGTTTCAATCAAGGGTCTATATGGTTTTTCTTTGGTAAGGTGCCCCAATATATCAATACGAACACAATATTAAGACTTTATTTCTATGTATTATGATTTCATGTTAAGCTATGGAATGAACTTTTCACATATAGGTTTCCTCTTTGTATGAACTCATGGGAATGAGAATACTTTAGTCTATGATGTTTTCTTCAACTTAAATATTATATTAATTATCGAGTGATTTTAACCGGATATTTATGCTTTTGCTCATGTACCTCCAAGTAAAGTGTTACAGTATATTCCATATTCTTATCATATTTTTGGCACTTAAATAAGGAAAGAAATATAAATTTATTAGATAAAATATTTTTAAGCCCAGCGATATGTGGCACTTATTAATCATTATTATATATATTACATCAACTATTCTTATATGGGTCTTGTATTATTTGATTTTCTTAGATGTCGAGATCATATAGATCAAAAGATGGTCTCCACTCAGCCTTTAACATGGCATGTGGCTCTTGTCTACATCCTAAACTTAACATATAAGACAAGGGAACCACATTACTAAGCTAGAATCACCAATCCCTTAAATTCATATCTTCATTACTCTACTCAAACAATACTCATCCTTTATTATTCATTTCATTCATCATTTTGTCAAGTGTCTATCTAAAGGGACCTCTGTCACACATTCTTTTGAAATTTACTAACCTACATGGTTGTTCCTTGCATGGAAGTGTGAACTACTCCCTAAATCCAAAAAAATATTCATATCCCTAGTGAAATGGGTATATGCTTAGTGGTTAGGATCTCATGCGGATTGGTTTTCTAGACAAAAAAAATCAATATTCTTTATATTCTTTGTTTTCTGGGATTAGTTTCACACTGTGTATATGAGTTAATATATGTCATCATTTATATATAAAGGATGGCCTTTTCATATTATAATAGACAATAATATTCCATGTCTCTCTCGATTGCATGGTATTAGAGTCTCAATATCAGTCCTAAGGGAGAAGTTACTCCTGGTTGATTTTGAAAAAAAGTCTTAAGGGAGAAAAGTGACATATTATAGAGAAATGTCATTAAGCCTATAAGGATCTTATTATTCCTAGAACTGCAGCCATCAATGATGTTCCTCTCTCCCAGCATCATATATACATTGCTCTACTTTGACAACATTGTGAAAGTCATATCCTCCAAGTAGAAATGTCAAGTCACCAAGGAATGTGACCTCAATGATGGTGGGTTTAGCTGAGATTTTTCCTCATATCTGACACCAACACACCATCTTTGGTATGACTTATCTTATGAATTCTTTATTCGGCAGTGGTTGACACCAGCACTGGAAAACATCAGAAATGATGTCTTTAGTAGACATGGTTGTCATCATTGATAAAGAAAATCTAAACTTTGGTGGCGATACATGTGACATGTACATCCTTTGACAAAGTGTTTTGGCTTCTATGATTAGTATGTGTGGTGGGAATGAAACATGGTGTATCTGATCCCAACATGATGTGCCAGAGATCACATACCTTCCTCCCAAAATTTGAACCTGAAAAACATGTGTCTTATCCTAACACATTATGTCCTAGATCATATACTTTCATTCCTAGGTCTGAGTTTGTGGTATGCTGTCCCTTCGGTTCAACATGGCATGTTTCTCCCTCCCATATGACATGTTTAATATTCAACATATGATGTCACTATATAGAAAGTCATGATCATCTTCACTGAAGAACAACATGATGTACTTAAAACTCATCATGTCATGTTTGGTGTTGTCAACTTTATTTGTTAATTGGAGACTATCAAAACAAAGAATAAATCTCTCCTCTTGTATTCCAAAATATCATCATCATTTACACTAAACTAAATGTGTAAAACTACAGTCAATGAAGTTTCAAAGTTACAATTTGGTTCGAGGGCCATGGTAAGGGAAATCACCTCACTGAGGCACCTCCAAATGATTATTTCTTTTTTTATAGGACTCAACCTCCTCTATGTTTTATGGAACTCCATGGAGGTCTACATAGAAATTTTATGAAATTCAAGGCTTTGTGGGGTCATCTCCAACTTATGTATCCCGGCGACATACTAATGACGTATGCTATGACTGTGGAGACATGAAGTCTTCACCAAGAAGATAAATGTATGTAGTAATATTTTTAGGGATGTTACTTGCATCATGAATGATTCAAATAGCCTTATTCCAATCTCCATTGATCTAGTCAAGATTTAGAGATAGCAAGATCATATTTAAGGCATATGAAGGAGTCAAAAGTTAGATTCTCTCATGAATGGAACTCGTACTCTACCATAATTATTGAGTTTGTCTCATGCACCTTTCTTGAGTAGAATTCTATGACACATGTTGTAGTAGATAGGTTATTCCTTTTCTCCTAGAACATCACCAACATTGTAAGACCCCTAACCTAGCTTAGTGCTTGATCTTACTTTTTTGTCTTAATGAGATGCTTGAACCTTAATCTAATTTTTTGATGCACCTTAATAACATGTCACACGGTTAGGTTTTCAGTTTGGTTGATGTTTGAGCTAGTTATTCTATATATGTCTTACTTTTGGACCAAGTTGCAATTTACCCATTTTGAGGGTTTATCTTGCAATTTGTCACATGTTGGTTGTGCCTCTTGTGTTTTGGCATCATGAGAGAGAGAGATATAGATGCATAGGGGTGCCCTTTTTGACCTTGGTTGGTGAGGTGGCATCATGAGTTGATGGTAGGGTTTGCATGCATGTTTGAGTTGCTGGTGTCAACCATGTTAATGATTGGCTTTGTAGCGCCTAATATGTTTTGTGTCCTTGAGAGTGTTTTAACTGATGCACCTTTTTTTTGTAGCAACCTAGGAGCCTTATCTTTGGTTTGGTCACTAGGTTTTTGCTTGTGTTGTGTTGTAGCGACTTGTTGTTTGGGGTGATATGGTGTAGCGGTCGCTACCATGCTAGCCCTTGGTTTTTTTTAGACCAAAGGTGGTAGTAGACCTAGTGATCGCTACCAAGCCTTGCTTATATCATCTTTTGATGCATGTATATCTTGAGTGTTTGCATGGTCGTGGTTTTGAGGGACATGTGTCCTTAGGTGATCTAATATCTTGATACATCATATCCCTCTAACTCTCTCCTACCCTTGGATACTTATATCCCTTCTTTCACATGCAAGTAACCCTTTTATCTCTTTTCTTTCCCTCTTTTTTCTTGTATTCAGCCTTAAGCTTGGTGGTGCAAGTGGAGGTGTTGATCTTGGAGAAGGTGGTCATTTTCTCCTTGCATGTGGTGACCTAGGGCTTGATCATCTTCCTTGTGGTGGTTCTTGGTTATCTTTGATCTTGGTAAGTAGTTTATCTCTCTTTGGTCTCATTTTTCTTGAACCCTACCCTCTCTCTTTCTTTTCTTGGCCATTAGACTATGGGTTAACATGGTGGCTATCTTGAGGAACTTCTCTCAATAGAGGTCGAGACTGTGGTTTAACCATGGTAGTACCTGAGTGAGATGAAGCTCTCCTCTTCCTTCTTTCTTATTTCTTTTTTGACCTAGAGTTTTTACCTTCTCTCTTTTGAGCTTCCTAAGACCTTGGTGTGTTTTTCTTCTCTTGAGGTGATCTTTCTTGGAGTTGGAGTAATCCAAGCTTGGCATTTCTCTTCTCTCTTGGAGCTTATGGCTTGGGAGGTCGACCTTCACCTCAAGGCAGGTTATATAACTTTCCCCTCTTTTATTGTTGCACTTTTATCTTGCTTGTATGTTACTATTTTATTCTCTAAAATATGATCACAATATGCTATATAATTCTATCTTGATCTGGGGTTCAATATTATGAAGTATTTTTTATAGATTTCTCTTTCTTCTGTACCCTAATTCATGTACTCAAAATCTAGTAGATGGTGGAGTTGTTGTTTCTTACATGCATCTTGATTACTGGTCTTGCTACCATGTTATTGTTTGTATATTAAGAGTTATATCGATGTTTGGTTAATTTTTATATGTGTTGGACATTTGGTTTCTCCTCTCATAGCATGTTTTTCTTTGTTGATCTTTGTGACGCTTGTTTTAGGGTTTTGATGACCACCTTCTTCATGAGATTACCTTCTTTGTGACTCTTTGGTTTCTTGGTGTATCTCATCTGTTTTGTTCAACATGTTTCCTTGGTTTTATGAGGTTGCTATGACCATGTTGATGGTGTGCTAGGGTTCTGGTTTGGTTTCCATAATCTTAACCATGGTCACCTTGGTCGCTACATAAGTTGTTGTTTGGGGTCGCTACACATGAGCATTATTTTGGGTCGCTACTTATGTTGACTTTGTTTGGGTCATAACATGTTTCCTAACTCCTTGTGGTTGCTACATGTGTTGACTCATGTGGTCGCTACAAAGTTGAGGTAGCTATGTATGGTGATTTTTTTTGAGGTCACAACATGTTTGGTCGCAACACCTTGATCTATGTATAGTTGCTACACATGGAGTTGAGGGTCGCTACATGGTTAACCTTTCTTGTAGTCACTACATGGTGTTAACCCTGCTTGGTCTCTACTCATGGTGCTCCTTGGGTGGTCTCTACACATGTTTTCCTTGGTGCATGGCCACTACAGTGTGTCGACCTAGAATGGGCGTTACATGTGCCATGTGTTTTGGTCACTACCTATGACCTAACCCTAGTGGTTGCTGGGGCAGCCAATGCCTAGTGGACTCTATAGGTGTTACACCTTGTATGGTCGACACACATTGTTGTTTGAAATGATTGGTTGATCATAATAATAATGCTTAACCTAATGTGTTCCAAGAATTTGGGAAGTAATGTACCTAGGGTTTGATGTTGAGTGTTGTGATGGGAACCTGAATTAGATACATATGGAAACCCTAACCCTAATTTGGGCATATGATGTTGTTCATCTTACTTGAATGATTAATAATGAAATGATGTTTTATCTCTCCTACGTGTGTAACCCTAATACTGTAGGTTGAATGCACATCATAGCTTAATATTTCTATGGTATCTTTTATATGACACAGGGTGATGATTATATACCTTTATGAGGCATGATGAGATAATGATGATGTACAGGAACTATGTGATTGGGTCTTGTGACCTGGAAGAGGCTTAATGCCTAATGTGAGGTGATATCCTCTAGTAATGAGATGAGGGATTACTATCCCCTAGTGATGTGATAATGTTAATGTCCTTGTATGGTAGTGATATCATGTGATGATGTGGAAAGATTGTACCTCATATATTTTATATCTTGTGGAGTTGTTTTACACTTATTCTTGGTAGAATAAATTAGGATTTGTATGTCCACTTATATGACAAAGCCTTAACACTACTACAGAAACAGCCTTTGGCGTCGGTTGTTTAACCCCCTTTGGCGTCGGTTTCTGAGTGACGCCTATGTGGGCGCCGCTAAAGGTCGAACACTTCGGCATCGGTTTTTTAACCGATGCCTATTTAACATATAGGCGTCGGTCTTTTAGTAGATAACCGACGCCAAAAGGGTTCGCGCCACAGAAAATGGCGTCATCTAGAACACATTCTGCGTCGGTTATCTACTAAAAGACCGACGCCTATATGGACTATAGCGTCGGTGTTTACTTGGTAACCGACGCAGAAAGAGTCCTAGATGACGCTGTTTTCTATGGCGCGAACCCTTTTGGCGTCAATTTTCTATAAAAAAAATCGACGCCATACTTCAAGACGACACGGCCGTGCTTCCTTGCACGACCGAGTTTAGTACTATAGGCGTCGGTTTTATATGAATAACCGACGCCTTTTCCACCACGGCCGTGGTTTCCTGTACGGTCGGGTTGTTTGTACTATTAGGCGTCGGTTTTTATCCAATAACCGACGCTGTAGGTCTTTGCTGACGGTTTTCTATAAATAACCGACACCTATATCTATTTTTTTTCATATCAGTTTGCAGGCCTGCTGTGACTGGTCAGCAGGATGAGAACCTGCAGTTCAGTTTTCTGAACTGCAGGTTTACGACATCCATTGATATCAGCCTACAAATAGGCCACAAACCTGCAAAAGTCCCAAGGAAAATTTCACACAAGTAGATACATTCAGACATCAATTCAATTCTCACATTCACACATATAGAAACATTCAAATACATGTATTAACATTCAGAAATATTCATTTATAAAGTATCATTCATTATCGCTATCAACATCCCAATTATATCTTACAGTTGCCACTGCTTGTATGGCTTTTGCCCATTCTTCTCTTATTTCATTTAATGCTTCCATCGTATATGGAGCATGTATATTTTTTAAGCGTTTACCTATAGCGTGGTCAGTTTTAAACACCTACAAAGAGAATGATGTGTATAAGTAATAATATAAAAATAAGATTGATATATTTCATACTAACTAATGAGACTATATATAATACCTCATGTATGGTATCGATGTCCAATACGGCATGTTTGATAATCATCTGCATAAATCGCATCACATAGTATGCGCATGCCCAGCCATTGTCTTGTGTAGCGCACTATAAAGTGAAACATACAAAATAATACAACTAAGCACAATTCACATCAATAATATATACATTGGAGTCGGGAACTTACTTGTACGTTCTGCCAATTTATTGGCTGGTTCTTTTTCCTTGGGACCGTTCCTCCAGCCTTTTTGAATGCATCTAAACCCCTACATGTTAATATAACACAGTAAATTACATAAGTAAATAGTAATGTAATAACAGATGTTAATAGATACAAAAATGAAATATTTCTCACCAGAATAATGGCATTCTCATTACGTATCCAATTTTAGTGTTTAATGTACTTCCCGCGGGATCTAGATAATAAACAGTGAACGTCCCAGGGACAATAACTAGTAACTCCCAATGTTTACCGCTAGAGGTAAAAAGTTAACAATTAATAACTCAAAATGCACAATAAAAATGGAATTTTCTTAAGTCCAAATTATAAATAAAGTAAACTTACTTGACATTGAATGGAGCTATTATTATCGTCTTCTTTTGCTGACCAAAAATTGTAAAAGCATCTATACAGTATTATTGAATATTATCAGGGTCTTTAGCTACCATACTAATCAATGATGGAATCAAAAATCCCACATGATCAAATGCAAATTGTTTGCAATGATCTTCGACTAAGTAGCTGCAAAACATGTATTACGTATGCATTAATATATAAGAAACCAGATCACCGGATCTTACACAAGGTATATGGATGTATAAACAAGATCTCACCTTATCCATGTCTCTATCATTGATGTATTCAGCCAATCATACATAAACAGCTCAATAATATCTTGTATAAATAAAGAGCTATCGTATGATTGACCTGCATAATCTTCATCTAAAGAAACAATTATCGGGCAATGTATATTATGTGCCCGTAGCTAACATGCCATTCCCCTACAAGCAGGACCTAACGGGTATGTTAGGTCAGTTAGAACCCAAGTTGGTAATGCGAGAAGTGGAGGTGGAGGCCTAGGTGCTCCTGGTGTCTTCTTTTTAACCTTTATATATAATTTCAGATCAGTTGACATCATATATACACATTAACAGTCTAAATCAATGTAAATTTATCTTACAATTTCAGTAGTGTAGACGACATCTGCTTTGGGCCACAATATGACCCCGCCTTCTGCCTCAACAAGTGTATCAATATCCGGGTGGGGATATGGCAATGTAGCTTCCCTCCAATCGGGTAACACACGTAATGGGCCCACACGAACGTAGCCATGTGGTATTGGAGTCCCGTGAAACCTTTCCCCAGGAAGGGACGGGTAAGCCTGTGCCTCTGCAACAACATAGTCTTGTATTCTTAAGCGGCATGGCTTCAATGCCTACAAATTTACGTAAAGAATATTATACATATATACATATCATCTTGAAAACATATCATCTTGAAAAGACTAGCTACAATGCCATAAACAATACTTACAGCAGACGTGTTAGGCGATGGGTCTCCAGGATTACTCGCAGTCTGTGCATCAGGAGAAGAGTGGGTCGCCATAGGCTGATTGGAAGCCTGAGATGCCTGCCACCACAGCAATTCTTCCTTGACCTACTCAACAACTACATCGTTGACCTTCTTAGCAACTATATCCTCGACTCTCTTATTCTCCTATGCATGGATAAAAGAAATATTAGCTTCTTATTATTGAATTTCCTTTTGCAGTAACATTCTAAAAAAAGAATAGGTTACCTCTTCTTGAGAAAGTCATGCTCTGGGTTTGCGCTGGGATGGCCCAAAGAATGCTTTGATGCCCACACCAGCGCCTGCACCCCTAACACGTCCAGGATGCTCTGGGTTACCCAGAGCAACTGTCAATTCATCCCTTGTGCCCTGAGGGATGAACGTGCCTTGTTTCCTCTGCTCGTGCAGCTCCCGCTAATCACCATCAACAGAAATTGGTAAGTTAACACCACAAATAATCAATATTCAAACGATTGCTCTAAGAGTTGTATTTTACCATTTTCGCAGCCGCCTCAGCAGTTACGGGCTTCTTTATTTCACCCTTCTTGTTTTGCCTCCCAGCTATCCAGATATCATGGCAAGGCATGGGTGTGGCAGACTCCTAAGTAGGAGCAGACTCCTGAGTAAGAGCAGACTCCTGAGTATCCGCAGACTCCGCATGTAGTCTTTGGCGAATGCTTGCATAGCCTTTTGGACCCATAGTGTGGTCATGCACATTCAGTGCACGCCTTGCTTTTTGTGCGTCACTGAGGGCCTAGTTAGTATGCACATTAATGATTTGGTTAGTATCACTAAATGTTAATCTTGAATAGGTGAATACAATGTATATTAATTAAATTGGGAGTGACACCTAATACCTTGAATTCTTCATATTTTCTTGAAGCAACAAAATTGTCCCAATCTTCTTTGTCCAAGAAGTTCCATTGTTCAAGGGCTGACTTCTTTTTTTTATCACCCTCTTTTATGTATTCTCTGTTCAGATTTGTCCTATAATTCCTAAGCATCTTTCCAGCACGTTGCATCACACTTTTACGATGTAACTTCTCATCCAATGCAAACAGATTCTGTAAAATAAAAATGTTATTAACCAGTATCCAAAATAGAATTGCAAATAATAGAATTTGTAATCTACAAAATAGAATTGCAAATAATAATAACTCACGCATAAATCCTTCCATATCAAGTCTTTTTTCCCCTGAAGAACTTTATGCCAGTTATCATACTTAACACCACAATGGCTCCGAGTGGTACACCCAAGATAGTTTACAAAATTATTGCGGTTCACTCCAATTGCATTTCCTCCATTATCAAACTTCACAACCAATTTGGATCCACTGCCACTAAGCGCTATTAACTTTTTCAACAGAGTGATGCCCCTTTTCTTGTTAAGTGTTTGGTGTTGTGCATCAAGTTGCTCCAGTGCTTCAGTGGGTACATGTGCATCATCAACCTAAAATTTGACAAAAATAAACACACCGAATTAGCCCAATATAGAAATATAAGATATATGACATAACTAGAAGATAATGAATTTTATAGAAATACAGGATATGTTTTTAGAACTTACATTGGTATCCTCGCCATGCTCGTCATGGACAGCATGCTCATCATGGACTTCATGTTCATCATGAACATCATGCTCATCATGGCCAGCCATCTGAAAATGTCATTAAAAAGGCAAACATTTAGCATTTGTATTAACTAGAAAAAGGCAAACATTTAGCATTTGTATTAACTAGAAAAAGGCAAACATTTAGCATTTGTATAAACATACATGTCTGGGGTGCAACGATTACGAATGGACATCCATGATCTATCCATTCTATGATCAGAGAAAACAAGTATATATTAGGAAACAAGTATATACTAGGAAAAGATTAGGGTATACACTTACATCCTAAGTGTATAATGTGATGTCATTCTTATATATAATAAATGTGTACCACCTATCCCATCCTTGAACACCTAATCTCACTAGTAAGTGTATAATGTGTATTGGGTTTTCGAGAAAATTTCGGCAGCATTTCCCCGTTGTTCTCTAAGTATGTCATTCTTATATATAATAAATGTGTACCACCTATCCCATCCTTGAACACCTAATCTCACTAGTAAGTGTATAATGTGTATTGGGTTTTCAAGAAAATTTCGGCAGCATTTCCCCGCTATTCTCTAAGTACATATGTACTTAGAGAACAAACGGGGAAATGCTGCCAAAATTTTCTCGAAAACCCAATACACATTATACACTTACATCCTAAGTGATATTATGTGTTCAAGAACAGTCCCAAACCAGGGACTATCCAAGATTTACTCCTAATGAGTCAATCTTGGACGGGTTTCTAGGCCAACAAATACATTTGATGTCATTCTTATATATAATAAATGTGTACCACCTATCCCATCCTTGAACACCTAATCTCACTAGTAAGTGTATAATGTGTATTGGGTTTTCGAGAAAATTTCGGCAGCATTTCCCCGTTGTTCTCTAAGTACATATGTACTTAGAGAACAAACGGGGAAATGCTGCCGAAATTTTCTCAAAAACCCAATACACATTATACACTTACATCCTAAGTGAGATTAGGTGTTCAAGAACAGTCCCAAACCGGGGACTATCCAAGATTTACTCCTAATGAGTCAATCTTGGACGGGTTTCTAGGCCAACAAACACAATAATAGATATGTACATGTTAGGGTTTCATCACAATTGATGTTAGGGTTTCATCAATGTTAGGGTTTAATCAAATCAAATTAGGATGCTAGAATGGATTTAAATCAAATTAGGGTTTAAATCAAATCAAACACGGTCGTGGCTGTGTTGGCCTACCGCGGCCGTGCTGGGCAGCACGGCCGTGCTACCCAGCACGGCCGTGGTAGGCCATTCTTCTCAGTTCTCAGTGAAAGAAGTGGTGAAACCAAGATTTAGATGCAATATTAGGCGAGCAACAACAACTGACCTCCCAGCAGTGGTGGCGGTGACCGGCGAGCTCCAGGCGGCAGAGCAGGCAGGTGCAGCGGTGGCCGGCGAGCTCTAGGCAGTAGGGCAGATAGACCAAGGAGCAGCGGCGTCGACGGCAAGGAGCAGCGGCGTCGGCGGGCGGCGGCAAGGAGGAAGGCGGCGCGGCGGAGAGCTCCAGGCGGCAGGGAAGGCAGACCAAGGAGCAGCAGTGGTTGTGGAGAAGGGGGCGCGGTGGAAAAGGGGGCGCGGAGAAGGGGAAGAAGGCAGCAACAGTGGCGGCGGAGAAGGGGGTGCGCCGGCGGCGCGGCGGCGCTGTCATGGAGGAAGAAGGAGCTTTCGTGGAGGAGAAATCGGTGGCGTGGTCGGGCGACAGCAGAGAAGAAAAGGGAAATCGGCTCGCAATGAAACAGAAGAAAGGGGAAGAGTCAGGCAATCGCGGGATATTAAGTTCCAAAATAGTGTCGGTTGTTTCAAACAACCAACGCCTAAACCTCTTTAGCGTCGATTGTTTGAACCAACCGACATCCAATTGGACGATATTTTCACGAAATTGTTTGGCGGGAACCACTTTCAGCGTCGGTTATAAAAGGTTAACCGACGCTGAAAGTGACACTTTTCGCGCAAATTTTCATCGCGCATAGGCGTCGGTTTCTATCTACATAACCGACGCTGAAAGTGACACTATTTTTTTGCTCGAAAATTGGATTTCGCGGGCGACTTTAGGCGTCGGTTTGTTATTAACAACCGACGCTATATTCAAAGCGGTACCCGTGTCTGGCTGGTCTTCGAATATAGACGTTGGTTTGCCTAAATAACCGACATCTAATAGTGTAGGCGTCGGTTTTCCTAAAGAACCGACGCCCGGAAAAGCGACACTGAATGCTGTTTCTATAGTAGTGTAATTCACCCAATCAGAATAACTAATTAAGTGAAACCCTAATTATGTAGTTGTCATGTGTCATAGATCCATTCTAGTGTCAGAACTTGTTGGATGATGAAATGAGTAATTCTTGCGGGAAACTCAGAGTGCATATTGTTGAATATGTGGGGGTGCAAGTCGAGAATATATCCTTGCATCCACGAATTTCAGGTTATGCATGGTGGATGCAGTCATACCTTGGATAATGTGATATGCAAAAGGCATCAGTGGGTACAACTGTAGGATGTCTCAAATAGAATGGGCATGTGTGACCTATTCTCTAGCATCATGACCTATACCAAGGCGGGCTAGTTATTTTTAGCTTGACTATATGTCGTTGTTGGCAGTGATTGTTATATTTCTGCATTGTCTCTCATACTAATCAGAAGTTTTGGGTGAGGTCATGGAGTCTAACTCTTCCATATATCTTATATGGCACTGATCTTGACTTAGCAGTGGTCAGTTAGATTTGGGTGGTATGACTTAAATCCTAAGTGCATAGTAAAAGATGTAATACAACTGTGTAGTATATTTGCTTAGGGTTAAATACAAATTATTTTGGTTGACCCTATGCCTTGTTTTTCATATTGCTTAGATGTTATCTTTTATTCCTTCTAAAGGTAAAAGATGTTCTATTTATCATTTGTAGTTGCTTAATCTACCTAAGCTCTATTGTTAGTTTTAATTAATTATTTTAGTTGAATCTGCTCATCCTGTTAATAGTATTACCATTTCTACTTTATAATCTATCTATACTAATGATAGTTGTTGGCAGAGAGTTATATCTCTTGTTGGGACGTTGGTCTCACTCTGTGGGTTTCTACATCTTTTAGGTGGTCATACATGATGTGGTAGAAACCATTTATTTGAGGAAGAGCAGTAGGGAGAGTAGTAGTTGTTGAAGGTTGGACATGTTGCTAGTGTTTTGTAGTAGAGTCCTATATGTAGTCCCTGTACTCTGAGGTCCTTTTAGGTATTTTATAGGTGTTGTACATCGATACGAGGTTTTTGGCAGTATGTCATGGTTGTACAAGTATGGCTTGTATATATGGCCAGGTTATCCTTGTAACATGTTATGACATGATGGCCACTGTACAGTGATGTATATACCTTTTTGATAATATATGTGATACAGGTGGAACAGTTAGTGGATCGTGGATGTAATATGTTCTACTTTTGTGGTAATATATGATTGGTTTTAATTTACCATGTTTTCTGGTAACATGGATGTTTAATGTTAGTTTTTCACTTTGTTTTGAGTAATCTCATTTAGTGTGATTGATGTGTCATGCTTGGTTGGTGTCAGAGCTCTAGGTTTGTTGAGTTTGTAGGGATGTAGGATTAGGGTTTGTGTCTATTTTTGTGTCATCCAACATATCTGATCGTAACTTCTGCTTATGCAGAAGAAGAGGAAGAAGGGAAAAGATATGTCTCGAGAACATGAAGAATGTGCTGAGAGCATTGTTGTTGCGCTAGGAGGTGGTTCCAGGAGGTAGGAAAGAGCAGATGGAGTGCCTAAAGTGCCTCAGTTTGACCTATAAACTGTGACCGATCTCACTTTCCAGTCCATGTTTGGACAGTTCATGGAGACGATGATGCATATGGTGGATAGAATGCTTGTACCCCAAGCAAAGGAAGTTGTTCCCAATGCAGAATATCAAGGTTTCAGGAAAACCTTTGAGCGGTTAAGGCATGTGGGGGTGATGGCGTATGTTGGTACAGAGGACCTGGCAGACACAGATATGTGGTTGACAGAGTTGGAGAAGGCCTTCAAGATCCTCAACATCTCGAATAGGATAAGGTGAATCATGCGATGTACCTATTGAAAGGTATTTTTGGCCATTGGTGGGCCACTAAGGATGAGAAGAAGTCTAGAGTGGTGATCAGTTGGGAGGAGTTTTGGCAGGAGTTTGTGAGCCGATACTTCCCGAAGATATATCTGGATGAGAAAATCTCACATTTTGAGAAGATTTGGCAGGGATCTATGACGATCAATGAGTATGAGCCAAGTTCATGGAGCTTTTGAGGTTTTTCCTCCACATGGATGGGACAGATAAGGAGGGGATCTGACGTTTTGAGAAAAGGTTGAGTTCAGATTTGACAATGACAGTATCATCTTTAGAGAACATAGAACAATTTGCCATGTTTGTGGAGTCTATAAGATGGACTGAGCAGTCAGTGATGGAGAAGTGTGAAGCGAGTTCCAAGAAGAGATAGGCACAGTACCAATGGCATACTTCTAGAGGCTTCAAGAAGCCTAGGTTTTCAGCACCTCAGTCATAGTAGATGTTAGTGGTTTAGTCGCAGTGGTCGTCGAGCAAGGGCAGAAGTCGTAGTTTTCCACCAGCAAGAGCTCATAGTGCAACATCAATTTCGGTGACAAGGTTGTCTAGGCCATGGTATGAGAGAAAGACTTTCTTCAGGTGTGGATAGATCGGGAACAGAAGGCCGTTTTGCCCAATGAAGGATGAGGAGGTGACACAACAGTTGAGATAGATTCAACAAAGGTCTCAATAGTGACAATTCATCAATGGTGGTGGTAGAGGACGTGGTCAATAGTCACAAGTTGGTTCATTTGGGCAGGCCAGCAGAGGATGGGGGCGACAACAGGAAATGGCTCAATTCTATGATGTGAGTCATACGGAAGGAGTAGTCAACCCTCAGGTCATGACAGATCATATGGAGTTATTTCATTCTGATTTGTCTTCTTCCTACTTTATATCTATTTTGGTTGACCCGGGTGCGATGCATTCTTTTATCACTGGAGAAGTGATAGCTAGTTGTTCTTTGCATGTTAATCATAGATCTGATAGTCTCCTTCTATAAACCACTTTGGTTGGTTCTTGTGAGTTGTGGGAGGTGTGTCCATCATGCGTTCTTTCTTTCTCAGGACGCAGCATTCAACTAGATCTTATACCACTTTATATGCATGGATTCGACGTGATCCTTGGAATGGATACTTTGGAGAAGTATTGAGTGGTCTTGGATTGTAGTTTCAAGGTGTCTACGTTCTTTGGCAGTGATATTTTGTGGGTCTTCAAAGGATATAGGAAGATTCTTCTAATGTGTTTGGTGTCATCGATGATAGCAGAGAGTCTGATGAGGTAGGGGTGTGAGGGTTTTTTGGCACATGGTGGTGAATGTTGAGGTGAGGAGTCCTAGTATTTAGAAGGTGCTTGTTGTTCATGAGTTTGAGGATGTGTTTCCCAATGAGTTTACCAGTATTGCCCCACCTCGAGAGATTGATTTTGAGATCAATCTAGTTTATGGTATGCAGCTAATAGCATAGACACCGTACATGATGGCACCACCTGAGATGTAAGAGTTGAAGAAGTAGTTGCAAGAGTTGCTTGATAATGGATTTATCAAACCAAACACTTCCCCTTGGGGTGTGTCTGTGTTTTTTGTTAAGAAACTAGAAGGAGAGATCTATGAGGTTGTCATCAATTATAGGCAGCTGAACAAGGTGACAATCAAGAACAAGTACCCTTTGTCATGGACATATGATTTGTTTGATCAGTTGAAGGGAGTTGCAGTCTTTTCCAATATAGATTTGAGGTCAAGTTACCCATCAGCTGTGGATCAAGATGGATGACATACCCAAGTCAGCTTTTAAGACTCAATATGGTCACTATGTGTTTGTGGTTATGTCATTTGGGCTAACCAATGCATGGCAGCTTTCATGGATCTGACAGACAGGGTGTTTAAGACTTATCTCGACCAGTTCGTAGTGGTGTTCATTGATGATATCCTGATATACTCCAGAGACATCCAACATCATGAGCAACATCTACGACAGGCGTTGACTTTGTTGAGACAGCATAAGTTGTACGCCAAGTTCAGCAAGTGTGAGTTTTGGTTGAAGGAGGTGTCTTTCCTTGGGCATGTGATATATGTTGAAGGTGTTCATGTGGATCCCAATAAGGTTCCATCTGTGTTAGAAAGGGAGCAGCCGAAGACACTGATAGAGGTTTGCAATTTCCTTGGCTTGGCAGGCTATTACAGGAGATTCATCAAGAACTTCAGTGTCATGGTGTTACCCCTAATGAAGTTGACGAGGAAAGGTGTGTCATTTATCTAAGATGACAAGTTTCAGTGTTCTTTCCAACTTTTTAAGGAGAAGATGACCAGTACACTAGTGCTAGTGTTGCCTGAATAAGGGAAGGGTTACATCATCTTTTGTGACGTGTCAAAGAATGGTTTGGGTTGCGTGTTGATGCAAGACAAGAACATGATTTCTTTTGCTTTGTGACAGCTTAAGAAACATGAGGAGAGATATCTGATACATGATCTACAGCTTTTTGATGTGGTCCATGATTTGAAGATATGGATACACTACCTTTATGGTGAGAAGTGTCAGATCTTCACCAACCACAAGAACCTACAGTATATCTTCTCGAAGCAGAAGTTGAATATGCAACAATGACATTAGATGGAGTTGATCAAGGATTAAGATTGCACCATAGACTACCATCTAGGGAAGGAAAATGTGGTGGTGGATGATTTGAGTAGGAAGTCTTCATTGCAATCATCTACATATAAGGCATAGTTGTGTTCTTTGGTGTTCCATAAGTGAGACATGTTAGTGTCTCTTTTCTAGATGAATGTGAAATTGGAGGTCTCTTTGTTGTCAGACTTTTTGGCTCAATTATAGGTAAAGCCTACATTGAGGAAGCATATCAGAGATGCACATTGTGATGGTATTGTGATTTAGCAGATCCGAGTAGAGTGTGGCATCAAGAAGCGTGATGGCTTCCATGAGTAAGAGGATGAATTAGTGTGTTACCACGATAGAGTAGTGGTTCATGGTGTTGATAATCTAAGGAAGTTGGTTCTAGAAGAGGCTCACTATTTGATGTACGCTATGCATCCAGGTAGTACCAAAATGTACCACAATCTGAAATATTTGTATTAGTGGCCTGGTTTGAAGTGTGACCTGGTTGAGTTCGTGGAGAAGTGTCATCTGTGTCAGTAGGTTAAGGTAGAGCATCAGAAACCTGTAAGGACTTTGCAATTGTTACCTATACCGTTGTGGAAATGGGATCTTATCATGATGGACTTTATGGTTGGACTTCCTAGGATAACCAAAGGTCATGATACCTTATGGGTGATGATGGATAGGTTGACTAAGTCTATGCACTTCCTCCTTGTGAAGACAATGTATATAGCATAGAATTATGTTGATGTGATAGTATGTTTGAACGGTATCCCAATGATAATAGTGTCATACAAAGGGCCACAGTTTAGCAGTTGCTTTTGGGAGCATCTGCATATAGCGATAGGTACGCAGTTGAGGTTTAGTACCATGTTTCACCGACAAACATATGGTCAGTCTGAGAGGACTATACAGACTGAGGAGGATCTATTGAGAGCCTATGTCTTCTAGTTTTTGGGCAGTTGGGATGTGCATCTCAGTTTGATAGAGTTTGCTTATAGTAATAGCTACCAGAGGAGTATCAACATGGCACCATAGGAGTCTTTGTATGGGATATGTGTCGGTCTACATTGTGTTGGTATGAAATGGGTGAGTATTAACTTTGTGGCCTGAGCTTGTACAGCAAACAACAGAGAAGATTAAGATGATTCAATAACAGTTGAAGGCAGTCCAAGAAAGGTAGAAATCTTATGGTGATAATCATCATAGGCCCTTGGATTTCCATGTGGGAGACAAGGTGTACCTCAAGGTCTCTCCTTGGAAAGGCATGCTAAGGTTTGGGAAGAAGGGTAAGTTGGCTCCCAGGTATATGGGACCTTATTCTGTGGTGGAACGCATTGGGAAGGTGGCTTATAAGTTGGAGATGCCACCTGAGTTGCACGGTTTAGATCTGGTGTTCTACATTTTGATGTTGAGGAAGTGTCACCCTGACACAAAACTTATGTTGCATCCCATGGAGGTTGAGTTGGATGAGGATGTGTCGTATGTGGATGGTCCTATGTTGATCTTGGACTGAAGGGTGAAGAAGTTGAAGAAGAAGGATATCATTTTGGTTAAGGTTTTGCGGCATCATAATGGTGTCAAGGAAGCCACATGGGAGATGGAGGATGAGATGTGTAGGAAGTGTTTTGTCTCTTTTTGTGTAGGGATTTTAAGGGTAAAATCCTTGTTAGGGGTTTATGGTTGTAAGACTCTTGACCTAGCTTAGTGCTTGATCTTATTTGTTTTTCTTAATAAGATGTTTTAACCTTAATATAATCTTGTGATGCACCTTAATAACATGTGGCATGGTTATGTTTTTAGTTTGGTCCAATTTGGTTGATGTTTGAGCTAGTTATGCTATACATGTATTGCTTTTGGACCAAGTCGCAATATACCCATGTTGAGGGTTTATCTTGCAATTTTTCAGATGTTGGTTGTGCCTCTTGTGTTTTAGCATCATGAGAGAGAGATTGATTCATATGGGAACCTTGTTGTACCTTGGTTGGTGAGGTGGAATCATGAGTTGATGCTAGGCTTGCATGGTTTGAATGGATGCTTGAGTTGGTGGTGTCGATCATGTTGATGAATGGCTTTGTAGCACCTGATATGTTTGGTGTCCTTGAGAGTGTTTCAACTGATGTACCTTGTTTTGGTTGGTTTGTGGTGACCTAGGAGCCTTGTCCTTGGTTTGGTCACTGGGATTTTTCTTGTGTTGTGTTGTAGCGACTTGTTGTTTGGGGTGACATGGTGTAGCGGTTGCTAATATGCTAGCCCTTGGTTTTGTTTTAACTGAAGGTGGTAGTAGACCTAATGATCGCTATCAAGCCTTGATTTTATCATCTTTTGATGCCTGCATATCTTGAGTTCTTGCATGGTCATGGTTTTGAGGGACTTGTGTCGTTAGGTGCTCTAATATCTTGACATCTCATATCATCTACCTCTCTCCTACCTTGGGTACTTATACCCCTTCTTTCACATGCAAGTAACCCTTTTCGCTCTTTTCTTTCTCTTTTCTTACTTGTGTTCGACGTTGAGCTTGGTGGTTCAAGTGGAGGTGTTGATCTTGGAGAAGGTGGCCATTTTCTCCTTGCATGTGGTAATCTAGGGCTTGATCATGTTCCTTGTGGTGTTTCTTGGTGATCTTTGAGCTTGGTAAGTAGTTTATCTCTCTTTGATCTCATTTTTCTTGAACCTTACCCTCTTTCTTTCTTCTCTTGGTCATTTGACTATGGGTTACCATGGTGGCTATCTTGAGGAACTTCTCTCCATAGAGGTCAATACTATGGTTTAACCATGGTAGTACCTGAGTGAGATGAAGTTCTCCTCTTCCTTCTTTCTTTTTTCTTTTTCGACATAGGGTTTTTACCTTCTCTCTTTTGAGGTTCCTATGACCTTGGTGTCTTGTTTTTCTCTTGAGGTGATCTTTCTTAGAGTTGGAGTAATCCAAGCTTGGCATTTCTCTTCTGTCTTGGAGCTTGTGTCTAGGGATGTCGACCTTCACCTCAAGGCGGGTTATATAACTTTCCCCTCTTCTATTGTTTCACTTTTATCTTACTTGCATGTTACTGATTTATTCTCTAAAATATGATCATAAGATGCTAGCTAATGCTATCTTGGTTTAGGGTTTAAGATTATGAACTATTCTTGTACAGATTTCTCTTTCTCCTAAAACCTAAATCATGTACCCGAAACCTAGTAGATTGTGGAGTTGTTGTTTCTTACATGCATCTCGATTGTTGGTCTTGCCACCATGTTATGGTTCATCTATCATGGGTTAGATGGGGGTTTGGTTCTTGTTTGTATGTGTTGGACATTAGGTTTCTCCTCTCGTAGCATGGTTTCTTTGTTGATCTTTGTGACACTTGTTTTAGTGTTTTCATGACCACCTTCTTCATGAGGTTACCTTCATGGTGACCCTTTGATTTCTTGGTGTTTCTCTTTTGTTTTGGTCAACATGTTTACTTGGTTATATGAGGTTTCTATGACCATGTTGATGGTGTGCTAGGGTTATGGTTTGGTCGCCATAATCCTAACCATGGTCACCATTATTGCTACATAAGTTGTTGTTTGGGGTCGCTACACATGAGCCATGTTTTGGGTCATTGCTTATGTTGACTTTGTTTTGGTCGCAACATGTCTCCTAACTCATTTTGGTCGCTACATGTGTTGAGTCTTGTGGTCTCTATAAGGTTGAGGTCGCTACAAATGATGATTGTTGTTGAGGTTGCAATATGTTTGTTTGCAACACCTTGATCTATGTATGATTTCTACACATGGAGTTGAGGATCATTACATGGTTCACCTTTCTTGCGGTCTCTACATGGTGTTAACCTTGCTTGGTCGCTAATCATGGTTCTCCTTGGGTGGTCACTACTCCTATTTTCCTTGGTGCATGGTCACTACAGTGTGTTTACCTAGTATGGTCTCTACATGTGCCACATGTGTTGGTTGCTACCTATGGCCTAACCCTAGTGGTCGGTAGGGCAGCCAATGTCTAATGGTCGCTAGAGGTGTTACACCTTGTATGGTCGACACACATTGTTGTTTGAAATGATTGGTTGATCATAATAATAATCCTTAACCTAATGTGTTCCAAGAATGTGGGAAGTGATGTACCTAGGGTTAGATGTTGATTGTTGTGATGGGAACCCGAATTGGCTATTTGTGAAAACCCTAACCCTAATTTGGGCATATGATGTAGTTGCTCATATTGCTTGAATGATTAATAACAAAATGATGTTTTCTCTCTCCTACATGTGTAACTCTAATACTACATGTTGAATGCACATCATAGCTTAAGATTGCTATGGTATCTTCTATGTGACATAGGGTGACGATTATGTGTCTTTATGAGGCATGATGAGATAATGATGATGTGCAGGAACTATGTGATTGGGTCTTGTGGCCTGGAAGAGGCTTAATGCCTAATGTGAGGTGATATCCTCTAGTTATGAGATGAGGCATTGTTATCCCCTAGTGATGTGATAATGTTGATGGTCTTGTATGGCAGTGATATCATGTGATGATGTGGCATGCACGTTTATACCTCATATGTTTTATATCTTCTGGAGTTATTTTACAATTATTCTTGATAGAATTAATTAGGGTTTGTATGTCCACTTGTATGATGAAGCCTTAATTCATCCAATCAGAATAATTAATTGAGTAAACCCTAATCATGTAGTTGCAATGTGCCATAGATCTATTCCAATGTTAGAACTTGTTGGATGGTAAACGAGCAATTCTTGTGGGAAACTCGGAGTGTATATTGTTGAAAATGCAGGGGTGCAAGTTGAGAACATATCCTTGCATTTATAAGTCTAGGTTATTGAGGTTGGTTGTGGTCATACCTCAGATATGTAATATTTTAAAGGAAGCAGTGGGTACAACTGTAGGATGCCTCAGATAGAACGGGCATGTATGACCTTTTCTCTAGCGTTGTGACATGTACCAAGGTGGGCTAGTTGTTTTATCTTTATTATATGTTGTTGTTGGTAGTTGACTATTAAGTCTTTGTGTTGTATCTTGTATTGAATGGGAGTTGTGGGTGGGATCATGGATTCTAGCTCTTCCATAGATCTTGTATGACAATGTTTTCAACTTAGCAGTGATCAGTTGGATTTGGGTGGTATAACTCAAATCCGCAGGGCATAATAAAAGACGTAATATAGTTGTGTAGTATATTTTCTTCAGGTTAAATATGACTCACATTGCCTGACCCTATGCCTTATTTTTCATACTGCATAGATGTTATCTTTTATACATGTTCTTCATATTCCTTCTGAAGGTAAAGGATGTTCTACAAATCATATTTAGTTGCTTAATCTGCCTAAGTTGTGTTTTCAGTTTTAATTATTCATTTTGTTGAATTTTCTCTTCCTATTAAGAGTATTACTCTTTCCGCTTTATAATCCATATGTATAGATAATAGTTTTTGGTGGAGAGTTATATCTCTTGCTGGGACGTTGGTCTCACTTTCTAGGTTTCTACATCTTTTAGGTGGTCGTGTATGATGTGGTAGAGACTGTGTGGTTGAGGAAGAGCAGTAAGGAGAGTAGAAGTTGTTGAAGGTTGGACATGTTGCTAGTGTTTTGTAGTAGAGTCCTATGTGTCGTCCCTATACTCTCAGGTCCTTGGGGTGTTTTATAGATTTTTTACATCGATACGAGGTTTTTGGCAGTATGCCATGGTTGTACATGTATGGGTTGTATATATGAATAGGTTATCCTTGTAACAAGTTATGACATGATGGCCACTGTACAGTTATGTATATACCTTTTTGATAAGATATGTGACAAAGGTGGCATAGTTAGTGGATCTTGGATGTAATATGTTCTGCTTTTGTGATAATATAAGATCAGTTTTAATTTACCATATTTTCTGGTAACCTAGATGTTTAGTGTTAGTTTCATGCTTTGTTTTGAGTAATCTTGTTTTCATGTGGGCACGTTCATCTAGTATAAGGAGTCGACTGGAGTGCACCCACTTTGGCAAGAAGAGCCACTACCAAGAGACACGATATAAGCTCCATGTCTACCCTCTAAAATTCCCCTCTACAAAATTCATTTGTTCTCAAAATCTTGTGGCTATACCACTCATCAGATCAAGATGGACGATGAGGAGTACATTTAGCTTCTCCTATTGTGGTAATCCCAATAAGCATATTCATGTTTCACCTCTTATGCTTAGAATTAAGGATCATCAAGTTTTTCTACATCATGCATTGATCAATTAACCTATACAAGTCCATATTTTTTATTTCTTGGCTTAGGTGCAATAGATCGCATTTATCATGACTGTCAATACATCCCAAGTTATCATTTCTAATCGTTCTTTAGTTTTCATTCAAGTCATTGGGTATATCTCACTCTTCCAATATCACCCTACCATCAGCCAAGTTTGTTTCATCCTTTTCATTTAAGTTTCTATACTTAGTAAATTAATTTGCTCCCTTTATTAATCATTGTATTCAAACATGATTAATTCTTTATATTTATCTCTAGCTTTATTTCTGACAAGAAGTGGCTCAAGTGCTCAAGCACAGCGTCCCCTAACAAAGGGACTCAGGTTCGAACCACACCTTTTGTCTTGGTTTACCACCCTCCCAGACGTGTTTCCTCCACCACAAGTATGGGAGAAGGGGAGAGAATGCCTCTCTTTATCCCATGATCGATGATTTATGTACAATTTCCAGACATAAGAGGTGAACCAAGGTGGGTATGAGGAAACAGTTCTCTATTATCTTGGTAGGACTTTAAAGGTTGGCCTGGTTGCTTCACCACTACATATCCATAGTCGTCTAATACATGTATGTCTTGAGAAATTTGTATTACGCATCTGGTATTTTCTACTTTGTCTAAGCTTGAATTTGTGTCTTGTTAGTTAGGAAAGAACCAAAAATATATTTTAAAGTCACCATATCATATGTGTGTTAGTTTCATGTTTTATATTTTCATTTAATGTGGGGGATCCCAATTGTGTCTCTTAAACACTTATGAATCATTATTTTTGTGACTTTTATTGATGAATATTCAAGAGAAACTCGATTACATTTAATAAAAGATTGTTCTTAAATCTTTTCATTTGTTCAACATTTTTGTATGGAGATTGAAAAGCAATTTACAAAAAAAACTCCACACTTTTCATACTAACAATGCTAGGCAGCATTTCTGTCATGTACTCATTTTGTTTCTATCCAACAAAGGGATTATTCATCAATTATCTTGTCCATGTACACCCAACAGAATGGATTGTTGAATGCAGAAATAGGCATAATATTGAGAGTGCCAAAATTCTTCTCCGCCATATGTATGTTCCTAAAGAGTTTTGGGGATGTTGTTCTCGCAACCACATATTTGATGAGTTACATGACTTTATCTATTTTGAACAATCAAATTCTAGTTCATATTGTGTATCCTAATCGCCCATCATGTATTGTTCCTTAAAAGATTTTTGGGTGTGTTAGTATTGTTCATAAGCTTGGTGTATATCATGAAAAGCTTAGTCCTTTAGCGACCAAATGTGTATTTCTTAATTATTTAAAACATAGAAAGGTTTTATCATTATAACCATTACAAAAATCATTTTCTTATTATTTTTTTCAATGTCGCATGTTAAGATAATTCATACTTTAGAAAATTGATGGATGTTTCCTAGGATGCTCTAGAAATTGAAAAAAATATTCCTTTTCATGTGATTGTCAATCTACTCCGTGCATACACCATCCACTAATCCCTCCTTACTCTAGTCCTACCCATCATAACCACAACCCTACAAGTCTTCAACATAACCTGACATAGGTACAAGATGGTGTGGCACGACTCAACTGTCCTCCAATCTCTACCAACTCTGGGTTTCTTGAGGTATCACCTAATCCATATGATGACCATTTCTTTATACAAGGATAAGTAGCCATGTACCCTACATCCTATCTCTAATTGTGCTTCCTATGATTATTTATCACCATCTCATGTGGCCCTTATCACCAATGTATATATTATTTATGTGAATTGTACTTAGTTGTATTTTTTAATATTTTATATGTTTCAATTTATAGTGTACTACACAAGACAACGGTTGGGCATGTGCATACTATGTGATGTGATTTATGCACATGATTATCAAATATACCGCTGTGGACATCGATACCATACATGAGGTATTATATATAGTCTCATTAGATAATATGAAATATATCAATCTTATTTATATATTATTAATTATATATATACATCATTCTCTTTGCATGTGTTTAAAATTGACCCCACTACAGGTAAGGCCTTATCAGATGTACATGCTTCCTATACGACGGAAGAATTAAATGATGTAAGAGAATAATGGGTAAAAGCCATACAAGTAGTGGGGGTTTTAAAATATAATTGGGATGTTGATAGTGATAATGACTAAAGAATGATATTTTGTAAATGAATTTTTTTGAATTGTCATATGTGTGAATGTTTCTACATGTCTGAATGTTTCTACATGTGTCTGAATGTTTATACATGTGTGAATGTAAAAATGAATGGAACTGCAAGTTGCTACGTGAATGTTTCTACATGTGTCTGAATGTTTCTACATGTGTGAATGTGAAAATAAAAGGAACCGCAGGTTACTACATGAATGTTTCTACATGTGTCTGAATGTTTCTACATGTGTGAAAATTGAATGGAACTGCAGGTTGCTAAATGTGTGAAAATGAATCTTATTAATTTTATAGGTTTGTGGCATGTTGTTGGCTGATATCAATGGATGTCGTAAACCTGCAGTTCAGTTCTACTGAACTGTAGGTTTCTGCATCCTGCGACCAGCCACAGCAGGCCTACAAACTGATAAGAAAAAAAATCAAAATATAGGTGTTGGTTATTAGTCGAAAACCGACAACAAAGGCTTACAGCATCAGTTAATAGCAAAAAACTACCGTCTAATGTGGCCAGACAATACAGTCGTGTTGGCCAGCATGGTCGTGGCGGCATGTGATATGGCGTCGGTTATTACTAAGAAACTGACGCCGATGGTATCCTAGATGGTGCCCTTTTGTGGCACGAAGGGTTTGGGCGTCAGTTTCCCTACTAATAACTGACACCTATAGTGCCCCTGATGACGCCCTTTTTGTGGCGTGAAGGGTTCTGGCGTCGGTTTTTCCACTAATAACTGACGCCTATAGTGCCCCTGCTGGCGCATTTTGGGTGGCACGAAGGGTTATGGCGTCGATTTTCAAACCGACGCCTAAGGGTTCACCTTTTAGTGTCACCCACATATGTGTCGCTTTTTAACCGTCGCCAAAGGCCTTAAATAACCGACACCAAAGGTCAGTTTTGTAGTAGTGAATCTACCAATACATCATATTGTATATGTTGCTCTAAGTCACCTAGGTTGACAAAATGTTGTGGAATATGAGATGGTTGCTCTCTACGAGAATAATACATGGATCCTTCAAAGAAAGTAGTAATTAGATGTAGATGAGTCTTCTCAGTCAAAGTTGGTCCCAATGGGACTATTGATGGGCTGAAAGCTAGGGTTGTGGCAAAAGGTTGAGCAAGAATCTATGGAAAGGATTACCTAGAGACATTCACTCTGATGGCCAAAATGATGTCAGTTTGATTTTTCATCTCCTTGGCTTCTCACTTTTCATGGCCTTTGTGTTAGCTCAAAACCAAGAATGCAATTCTTCATGGAGGTCTCTATAAATGAATTTATATGGAGAAACCATGTGAGTCTATTTTCCATAGGGACTACCAGATGGCTTCACATATCTTTCTATGGCCCGAAGAAATCACCTCAAGCACGGTAGAGGAAGTTCAACCAATTTGTTCAAGAGTTTGGGCTATAATAATCAAGTCTAGACTATTCTATCATTTATCAAAATTTGTCTTGTGGATATATATTTTTTTATTGTCTATGTAGGTAGTAGTGTTTTTATAAGAGATGACCTCGAAGGTATTATATGTATTAAGTGATTTCTTCATAGAAAATTTCCAACTAAATTTCTAGTCCGCATAAAGTACTTTCTAGGTATAGAAATGGTGAGGTCCAAGGATTATTTCTAACATAAGTATGTACTTGAACTTCTTGGAGAAATTGGTATGATGGAGTCAAAACCGAAGGATACACCTATGGATACTAAAGTTAGGACGTATAAAGATCGGGGGGAGCCTCTTGTGTATTCATGGTAATATATGAGATTGGTTGGAAAATTGAATTATCTCACAGTTGTTTGGCTGAATATTTCTTTTTCTACTGGTGTGCTTAGTCAATTCAAAAACAAATCACATTTGAGTTCTTCACTATCTAAAAAGACATCCAGGAAAGGGAAATCTTTGCTCCTATCATGGGCATCTCAAGGTGCATAATTTTCCAGATGCAGATTAGCTAGGCAAGCTGTCATTGACTTGTGATTTGTGACCGCAATTGTGTTATTATAGGAGGTAAAGCAAGAAAGAAATTGTTGTTGCCTAAACTTGTATTGAATCTGAATATTGGGCTATGGGGCATGTCAATATTGAGCTACTGTGGGTGAAGTATTTCACACAAGAACTTGGATTTTGTCAGACAAGTTCTTATCGCTTTCAACCCATCTTTCTTTTCAGAACTAGGCGTATAGGCTTTGACTTTCACTTTTTTTTAGAAAAGGCTTAGGTCGAGTTCATCAAATTCACTCCAATCCAATTAGAAAATTATCTTCTATATTTGTTCACTAAATCATTATATGGATGTCTATGTAACAAATTTGGTGCTTATGACATATACACACCATTTGGGAACCTCAAAGGATCAGTAATGTCATACTTGGTTATGTTTTGACTTTGCTTTATCAGCGACATAATGGTTAATTAAATTAAAAAGATCAGCTGCAAGAGGTGCACGTGGTGGCGTTGATTGAGGGGATAATTTTGCAGTTCTTGGTCAACCCAATCAACGATGAGACTGCAAAGCTACCATTAGCAACTCGCCTCTGTTATTTCTTTCTTTCTTGCTAGATTGTAGCTTATGTCCCGATCCAAAAAAGAGGAAGTAGCTTGTGATGTTAAACACTTGACCCTGGAATTGTCTTGGCAATAAAAAAAAGTCTTGGATATTTTTCATGAGAAATTAACTTTACTGGTTTAGACATCTGATATCATATGCAAGATGACAGAAATCCTTTAAAGTTTTTTCCCTCACCCACTAATGAGATTCTTATTATTCATTTAAAAAGCTAAGTATGTGAATAATAATTATAATTACATGGAGAGCATAATAGACCGACAATCATTTGGGTATTGAAACCAATTGCCGAAACACTACATCCATCCACCTGGAAATCATAACATTACTATATGTAACTTTTCGAATAGTTATTCACTAGCCATTTCGTCAATAATACCAATCGCAAACTTTTCACTGAAACTTCACTCCTCATATATTTACAATTAACGTGTATTCACGTTACCAAACCCTTTGACGTCACCTTTGAAAACAAGTTATACTGGCATGCATTTATGATTGTCCCTTCGTCATAATCTTGATGGAAGCGCTATCATGCTCGATGCAGGTGATAGAAACATTGTCTACCGAGAACAGAGACTAAAATCAGATGTACGTCATTTTACATGGATAAACCGCAGTTAGAGACGCACCACCACCTAAGCAGGATAGGAAAATACACTGGCACAGTGGCACTGCGCAGAAGATGATTATGTATGTATACACCATTACATGTATGTCTATCTTATAACACATAGATTATCATCCTCCACTGCCACCATCGCTACCACCACTATCCACCACCCCATGACGATCCTGCCTACTCCCCCAGTCATCATACGACCTTCTCGGTATGGTGTGGTGATTGTTAGTTCCCGTCTGGTTGCTGGGTACTGCTTCTTGTGGGTTGCGGCTTCCTCCTCCGGCTATACTACTACTGTTATTATTCTCACTCAATAGTCCTGCCTCCTTGGATCCAGAGAATACTGTTGGCAAGGCAAGTAGAAGCAACAGAAGCAGGAACTTCAACCCCATATCAGCTAGAACAGAGAACCAACCTTCCGCAGACTACAGACAGCCAAGGGGTAGGCTGTCAGGCCAGAGAAACTGAGTGTGGAAATCCGAACTTACTGTTTAGCGAGTATGTTTCTCCAACTTTTACCGAAAACACTCTCAATTTGAGCAGCGAAGGTGGCGGCCCTAGAGCTACTTATAGAGGGGGGCTAGGGAGCAGACCTAATCCGGAGGTTGAAATATAAGGATTGTTTAAATCTGCTGTGGGTGTGCCACCAGAGTCAAATCAGATGTAAAGCTCTGCCGTGAGGAAATGCAATGTTTGGTGTTCGACACTGTGGCCCTCCCTAATAGGAAACCACCACCTTGCTAATCGGAGGGGCCCATCTCAATTGTAGCTCAAGGTTATCTTTCCCAATTCTATTGGCCCTTACTTTGACGAGTGTCAATTCTTCCAGGCAAGATGGCCTCTGCGATGTTTGGTGGAGCATTTCACTTTAGCCCCTGATCAAAAGCAGCCACTACCTGATAGCTCAATATGGAACACATGTCGTGTCGTTTTTCTTTTTCCTTTGTGTTTGCAATATGGACGCTTTTATTCATCATCATGTGATGTACACCGTAGGTACTTGCATAATTCCTTCCAAAGTTACCTTTGTAACTTTGCAAGTGCGATTAATTCCAGCCAATGTGGCCTCTCCAATGCGTAGGCACATTCGCCTCTATTGGTGGTACCTCTGTTGGTGGCAACAGCAACCGGAAAATGATGCATGGAGTATATTTCGCATTGTTTAATGTATTGGACACCACTCGCATTCATTTGCCTTAAAATCAGGCAAGTAGCCAATTACTGCAAGTGAAACTCTCCAGATTTCTCTGGTCCTCTTGGGGTAGTCACTACTTAGAAGGTGGGTACAATTATATGCCTTCAATTTGTTGTCCACCATCAGCTGCGGAGGTTCTTTGTCTTACCAGCGGATTAGCCTATAGAAGTTTTTCCTCATGTCAACCAATTCATAGGGCTGAGAATTAGACTGGATTGGCCCGATCCGACTTACGTCCCCCATAACTTGACTCAGACCCGGTCTATATAGTTAACATAGGTGGGCCGGGCCATCACCTTTGATCCAAAATTTTAGATAACCGGATTAGGGCTTAGGTAAACCCATGACTAGAAAATCATATGCCCAAATTCTTGGCATATGCTTCTAT